>JAZHYW010042069.1:0-49857 GCA_037355805.1 Ixodes ricinus | reverse complement strand
TAATTTTTAGTTAGAAGGTATGTTTGCAATTAACGCCATGCACTCTGTGACGGCGACAAGGGGGGCGGCTCCCTCGAAGCAGTGCACTAAAGCTGTTTTTATGCACTGGTGTGCTCGGGAACGTTCTAACCAGAACGTACAATGATGGACAAGTATGAACTGAAACTTTCTAGGAAAGTAACGATTGATAAAAGAAAGAACTAGCCCAGCGAGGATTGAACCCAGGACTTCATGCGCGGCAGCCGCTTGCACTGCCAACTTGGCCTGGCATGTAGCAGTGTTCAGTGAATTTAAGGGGATACATAAGCCTAAATTTTAAAATTCCTGGAAAATTCGTTTTTCAAATTTAAGGTTTTCAGTTTTAGAAACTAATTATACACCCTTACACAAGATTTTACAACTGATACGCCAAATATTTATGTTGATATAAAATATTTTTAACACAATGTGAGGCAGTAACAAAGTAAAGGAGTTCATTGTTTGAATGCATTTTTCTCAGTTCTACTTTTTGCAGCAAATTTTACGAAGGAATCTTTTGCTCGAAGGTAAAAGTATACTGACCCCACAATCAAGATCTGAACTGAAATTTACTGGGGAATCGGGCCATTTACTTTGTTTTAAGTTGATGTCGTCATCGAGAAAAAACTGTGTTTCAAAAATTGACATAGGACAGATATGCATCTCATATTTTGAGGTTAATAGCTCTTCCTGAAATATTTACATCTGATTTATAAAAACTAGATAGCCCATAGTTTCACATTCTTCCACTTTATATTTAAGCAGTCAAAATGGTGCTTACTATACTCGCGGTCAGCTTTCTGTGGCAATGCAGTCAATGCTAGGGGGAGAGGGTGCACTAACCGTCGTACACGCTTTCCTCCTCTCTTCGGATTGCCACAGAAAGTTGATCGCGAGTATAGCTTTATTTGTATATCATTCATTTCTTAACAAAGAGCGACACATCTTTTTATACAGGTATGTAAAATTGTCTTAGAGAGCGCTGAAAGTTTGTAATACACCTACATCTGATGTTAAATCTCCCCTGCAGTTTTCATTCCAATCACTTGAGTAGTTCCAGAAGTTAAATCTCTAGCCAGTGTCCCCCCCCTAACTAGTAAGGTACCTACTTTCAGTGTCCTTTTCCTGACTAGAAAGTCTAAAATATATTTGACAGAAAGCTTTTCTAGGAATGAAAAGCACTTGTGGTTTCTGAATTTCTTGGAGGAGAGATATTTAATATTTATTTCCAGTACATCACACTGGACCCAATGTGGATGGGCACATTGATCAATACTTGAAAGGAGAGAAAGAAAATATAAATGGCAGCTTTGGAGAGATTGGCACATAACTTAGTATGTATCGAGCCACCTTCGTCATAAAACCTGAGGAGACCTGATTGATTATTCTCAAACATCTTTTTGTGCTCATTGTGTCTTATCTCCTGGAGAAGAGTGGTTGTTTGGGCGAGTTGGTTTGACATCTTATACAAATCTAGTGCGCAGGCAAGGACGAGGGACAAAAGAAGAGAACAGGACACAACAAGGCGCCTTGTTGTGTCCTGTTCCTATGTTCTTTGTCCTCGTCCTAGCTGCCTGCGCAAGATTGTATAAGATATCTCCTGGAGTTGACACAAAAGAGCTTTTTTCTCCTGGTAACTTTCTCAAAATCTTTTCCTGCTGAAAAATGTTTTGGCAGGTCAGCCTTTACAGTGTGGCATATATTCACACAAATGTGTTAACATACGATAATGCAGTGAGTGCGCAGGCGAGCTGGTGGATGTTAACCATTTTGTTCTTAGCCCGAGACTGAGGCAGGAAAAGAGGAAAGTTTCAAAGTAGAAGAAAAATGAACAGTCGAGGACACGTCTCTAACACAGCTAAAGACAAGTTTATTTGGTCACCCTCTTATATACACTCCACGAACTTCACCACAGAACCTTCTCGCCCTTTTCGACCTCCAAAGCCAAAAGATAACAAAGGTCTCATCTCTTTCCACGACAATTGTCAAACGACCTTGAACAATCTTGACGTTTTCCACAAAGCAACACACTCTAGTTCCACCTCCCGGAAGACAATTGACCGAACCGTCGCGTACATAGCACACCCTCCCCCTCTACTCTCCGGCCCACAATCCCAAAGCATCCTGGCAACAAAAGATTCCAATCCCCACCCGAAGACACAAAGGAGGAAACCACTTACACCCTTTCACATTCAACAACCACTTTACAAAACTCTTAAATCCGCAAGAATGTCTTTGCACTGCTGCTAAGCTGTAACGACACCTGACTAATGCAGTTGCCCATTGATTTCATTCTTATTGTTTCCTTAACAACCCTTTTGATGTCGTTTAATTCCCTGTGTATTATCTCTGTTTCGGACCAGCATGGTATACAATTATTACATTCTTGAACATGTTTCGCTATTTCCGAATTAGCCACGTTGTTTTTTACATTTCTTTTGTGTTCAGTCAATCTGTCATTTATACACCTTGACGTCTGCCCCACATACTTAAAGCCACATTCCAGGGGGATTTCATATACCACTCCATTATCACAGGGAATAGACTTTTCTCGATGCGTTTTTGTGCATTCCTTTACACTTTTGTGGAAGGGTGTGAGCTTACTCAACTTGTAATCCGAACTAAAAACCAGATCCACACCGAACTTCTTGGCACAAGCCTTTAAGTTGTGAGAAATTTTGTGATAAAACGGAATTACACTAGTTCTATTTTTTGGCCTTTGCTTTGGTTCTCCTTTACATTCGTCTGCGAATTTTACGGATAACTGCTTCCCTACGAATTCATCCTCATAACCAGCACCGTTTAGCCTTCTCCACTGTCTTTCTACTGATTCAGCCAAGAAATGTGTACATGATCTCTCCATTGCATTTGTGATTAAAGACTTTACAATACCCGCTTTCACTGTTTTTGAATGGCAACTCTTTTTCGATAGCAGCGGTTTTGCGTTTTCTTTTCCATATTCCCAACATAGCCCTTTTTCATTGTGAATCATAAGTTCTAAAAACTGCAGTTTACCATTCATGGGTCGTTCGACCGTAAACCTCAGTTCCGGGGCTGCCGATCTGATCAATGCTTCCAGATTGTCAGATAATCCCTCCCGAAAAGAACAGATCAAAATGTCGTCGACATATCTTTTCACAAAACAGGACTCCGACGTCAACTCCTGCAACCTATCAGATACAATACAATCCAAAGAATTTAGGTAAATTTCCGCTAATGCCGGTGCTACACTCGACCCAATGCATACTCCCTCTTTCTGTAAATACTTTTTTCCTTCATACTCTACTATCGTTGACTGTAAGTAGTAATCAAGAATGGCAAGGAAACTGTCCACCGAAATGCCTGACCGCGATTGGAACCGTACCAAATTCATTTCAAGCACCCCTTTTACCCTTTCCAACATCCGACTCCTCTCTAATGAGTAATAAAGATCCTTGATGTCCATTGACAACACATCTCCTTCCTTTCCATGATGACCTTCAAGTATCGTGATCAACTCACTCGAATTTCTCAGTGACAAAGACTTATCTAGAATTGCATGGTTTAAACCTTTTTGAAGAAACACGGAGACTACCTTCTGCCAAGTCCCATTCTCATTGATCACCACTCTAAGTGGCATCTCCGGTTTATGATCCTTAATGAAGAATTTTACGCTCAAAGCTGACTTCGACAAATTCAACATGGTCTTCGCTACATCCTCAAATTCGTCCTCTTCCAAAATCGAAACTATATTTTTCTTTAGCTTTCCGATGTTTCCACCCCATTCATGAAACAAAGATTCCATCGCATCACCTGTTTTCGTTTGAAATGACGATTTTGAAAGCACCGCGAATCTACCGGATTTATCCGTTTGTAGCAACTGCAATGAACGATCCTCTAACTCCTTTCTAACCGAGTTGACGACACGAAAATTCCTTTTCTCCTTTGGGTATTCATTCCCCATTACGTTTTCCATTCTGCCAACAGCCTGTTCGATAAACGCCGCTTTTTCTTCATGCCTGACCGCTCTCGCAACCGACTGTATGGATGAAAATACATCCACCCTTGACGGTTTTACATCAATACAAAATTTCGGTCCCTTTTCCAACACTTCTTGCGTCTTCCCTGACAACATTACGCCACCCGGGTTGATAACAGAACCTCCACACATCCGATCGACAAAACTACAAAACCGTGACTCTCTAGCCCTTCCCTCCTGAGATTTCATCTTAATGCTATCCAGAACATGCCTTCGTTTGACATACCACATACGGTCGAAAATTGTCCTCCTGATGCTGTTCCAAAGGATGTATTGTCAATGGACATCAAAGATCTTTATTACTCATTAGAGAGGAGTCGGATGTTGGAAAGGGTAGAAGGGGTGCTTGAAATGAATTTAGTACGGTTCCAATCGCGGTCAGGCATTTCGGTGGACAGTTTTCTTGCCATTCTTGATTACTATTTGCAGTCAGCGATAGTAGAGTATGAAGGGAAAAAGTATTTACAGAAAGAGGGAGTATGCATTGGGTCGAGTGTAGCAATCGGCGTTAGCGGAAATTTACCTAAATTCTTTGGATTCTATTGTATCTGATAGGTTGCAGGAGTTGACGTCGGAGTCCTGTTTTGTGAAAAGATATGTCGACGACATTTTGATCTGTTCTTTTCGGAAAGGATTATCTGACAATCTGGAAGCATTGATAAGATCGCAGCCCCGGAACTGAGGTTTACGGTCGAACGACCCATGAATGGTAAACTGCAGTTTTTGGACCTTATGATTCACAATGATAAAGGGGCTATGTTGGGAATATGGAAAAGAAAACGCAAAACCACTGCTATCGAAAAAGAGTTGCCATTCAAAAACAGTGAAAGCGGGTATTGTAAAGTCTTTAATCACAAATGCAATGGAGAGATCATGTACACATTTCTTGGCTCAATCAGTAGAAAGACAGTGGAGAAGGCTAAACGGTGCTGGTTATGAGGATGAATTCGTAGGGAAGCAGTTATCCGTAAAATTCGCAGACAAATGTAAAGGAGAACCAAAGCAAAGGCCAAAAATAGAACTACCGTAAAATCCCGTAAGGGCGCCGAGAGATCGCCCATCCCGTTTTTCTGGCTAAATATCTGTAACATAAAAATTCCGAAACATCGCCCACCCTTCGATTCCCGTTGGACGTCAAGCGATGTCCGACGGGAATCGCGCATCAACAGCGCGATCGGCAGGTAACGTTGTGTCCGAGAAGCGAGTTCATAGCGGGTTCCCGCATTTCTGGTCTGCGATCTCCGCGTGATATCGGCTCGCTGTAACACGCTGGCTGTTCCCGCGTGTATATTGCATCGTGAAATAAGCGATTCCGTTGCGTCCGCAATCTGGGTATTTGTTTCTGTGACATGCGAAGTTTGTAGCGTATTCCCGTGTTTTTGTCCGCGATCTGCGCAGCGCTGAGCATCGGTTTCCGCGGACAAGCAAGATTGTGGCGGGTTCCCCGCGTGTTTATTGCGCCATGAAACTTGAATCTGCTGGCGGCCCGCTGATCGGCGCATAATAATGCCTCAGCAGATGCAGTCCTCGGCGGGTTTCCGCGAGCCGCTTCAGCACAGTGAACCACTAATCGACCTGTTGCGCCGCCACTTGCGCGGTATCTCTTCTCCAGGGACACAGGAGTTTGCAGCGATTCCTCGCGTGTTTATCGCATCGCGGAACGCCGACTTGCTGCAACCGCTGACCTGCTGCGCATCAGTTCCCGCGTCACGTGGTTTATATGGTGCCCCGGCGCTTATCATCAATTTCTTGATGAAGGTTTGCTGTGGCATCCCCAAAGATAGCCCACCCCACGTTTCTCACCATTTATCTCTTCATTTTGGGTGAGGCGTCCTTACGGGATTTTACGGTAGTGTAATTCCGTTTTTTATCACAAAATTTCTCACAATCCTTGCAAGAGCTTGTGCCAAGAAGTTCGGTGTGGATCTGGTTTTTGGTTAGATTACAAGTTGAGTAAGCTCCCACCTTTCCACAAAGTGTAAGGGAATGCACAAAAACGCATCGAGAAAAGTCTATTCCGTGTGATAATGGAGTGGTATGTGAAATCCCCCTGGAATGTGGCTTTAAAGGGGTCATGAAACGCTTTTCCAACTTTTTCCTGTTTAGCTTTCCTCCTCAACTCATAAATCGAGCATTCCACCAAACAGTTCAAGAAGACGAAAAGAGGGAAGCCCCTCTTGCTCGGACTCTCGTTTGTCTAATCCGGAAACATCCATTCTCCCCTAGAAGATTAGCCCGTCGCTCAAAATTCAGACAAAAGTTGCTTTCCCCACCCCGTTCACCCCGAAGCTGACAGTGCTGTGGAAGCTACGTGCTCCTTGGGCCAGCCACACTTTTGCCACGTGATGACGCTCCTTCGCGCATACGCACGCGCAGAGAATGAGGTCAGGTGATGAAAGGGAGGCGACTGATTGGTCCGGCAAGCGCGTACCTTCCACCACAATGTCAGCTTAGGGGTGAAGGGATTAAGTGAGGTCCGGTTTGGTGTGACGTCAGTTTGGACCCGGAGACGCGCTTTGGGACCGCGGATGTATCACAGTCAAAAGGCAGAGAGCTTACGAAGGGGAGGAGGTACGAAATAGTCCGCTGTGTTTTCAAATTTTCGCCCTGAAAGTCAGGCTTTTGACTTTCTACCTTTTTTTCTTTTGGCCCACTGAACGATGTGCTATTAGTAAAATCCCAATCTAAAATGATTCATCCCAGCCCGAAATTCGTTTCATGGGACCTTTAAGTATGTGGGGCAGACGTCAAGGTGTATAAATGACAGGTTGACTGAACACAAAGGAAACGTAAAAAACAACGTGGGTAATTCGGAAATAGCGGAACATGTTCAAGAATGTAATAATTGTATACCATGCTGGTCCGAAACAGAGATAATACACAGGGAGTTAAACGACATCAAAAGGGTCGTTAAAGAAACAATAAGGAATGAAATCAATGGGCAACTGCATTAGTCAGGTGTCGTTGCAGCTAGCAGCAGTGCAAAAACATTCTTGCGGATTTAAGAGTTTTGTAAAGTGGTTCTTGAATGTGAAAGGGTGTAAGTGGTTTTCTCCTTTGTGTCTTCGGGAGGGGATCAGGTGGATTGGAATCTTTTGTTGCCGGGATGCTTTGGGATTGTGGGCCGGAGAGTAGAGGGGGAGGGGTGTGCTATGTACGCGAAGGTTCGGTCAATTGTCTTCCGGCAGGGGAGCTAGAGTGTGTTGCTTTGTGGAAAACGTCAAGATTGTTCAAGGTCGTTTTGACAATTGTGGTGGAAAGAGATGAGACCTTTGTTATCTTTTGGCTTTGGAGGTCGAAAAGGGCAAGAAGGTTGTGTGGTGATGTTCGTGGGGTGTATATAAGAGGGTGACCAAATAAACTTGTCTTTAGCTGTGTTAGGGACGTGTCCTTGACTGTTCATTTTTCTTCTACTTTGAAACTTTCCTTCTTTCCTGCCTCAGTCTCGGGCTAAGAACAAAATATGTTAACATACGTCACTGTTTTGCGAGCCCAGCTCTGCGATAGTTCGCCGCTGATCAAAGAGAAGTATTGTAGGCACACATTCCGTCTGTTTGTATAAAAAAGCCGTGAATAGTTTCTTCCGAGCAAGTCTGTGTCTTGCAGAGATCCCCTCAACACTGGGCAGTGCAAGTGCATCTAGCCCAAATGGGGGCAGGCACATCTGGACCAAAGGGGGGAATGTAACGGGCTTCTCTGATTTCATGCTTGTTTCAGTTTTGCAAAAGAAAAACTTCCTTTTGCATCTGTGGCCAGACCAGGAGGAATTTTGGCAGATGAAATGGGACTAGGCAAAACAGTTGAACTTCTTGCATGCATTCTCTCCAATCCCATGCCAGACATTGATGCTCTTTCTGTAAGTACACTAATTTCTTTATTCACCATGACTTTATTATATTATTCTTAATATTATACCGATTGAAATCTATGAGGAGCCCTTTATTTATATAGCTGTTGTTCTTTACTGTAGCTGTACAAACCTCCAGTTGATGAGACCATTTGTAGGGACCATGGCATATGGCACTTAGGGTAAAGGACCAATTTCTGCCACTTGCCCCTATGAATATCTGAAATTTATCAGTGACAACTATGCAAGACTGAGACAGCAGGCCCCGATTTTGTGCCTACTGCAACACTATATATCATTTGTAGGGTACCCTTTTTCAGAAGATAAGCTATGCAGGCGAGCTGGTTGGAGAATGATGCAGTAGTTTAAGGATTTAAAGGGGAACTGGCACTCCAAAGATCGTATTTTTTGTTGTCTAAAAATGATGCAAATTTTAGTCATGAACGCACAAAAAAAAGCACAAAGCAAAAAAAAAAAAATTGTTTTCACACAATTTTAGGTGTTTTTTTTTTTCCTCTTCTCGCATCCTCGCTTCCTTTTATTTGTGACGTCAGAAGTGATGAAATTTAGAAGCTTTGTAAGTGACATTTCTATATTACTTAATAATGGCATTCATAAAACATGTTTTATAACGTAATTGCAAATACACTATGGCCCCTCTTTTTTGAAATACCGAAAATTGAAGTCCGGAGTGTTGTCGCCTCCTGGCTTTTTATCTTGCCTCGGGATAATGTGGCGGGCGCTGGCAGCGCTCGCCACATGTTGCATTGAGGATGATCGGTGAGTCGGGGAGTCGGACGAAGTTATCTTTTTAGGTTGTTGATGACCTCTCAGACTTCGAAAAAGAAATCACCAAGCTGTCAAAGCAACTGGGTTTGGTGTCTGTGTACCGTAGTTTCGGCTGTGGCTCCGCTGGGGCAGCCTTTCACTGAGAACCGGTGTGATATAGTCCCTCATGTCACTCACAGAAGTCCACTGCACATTCTCTTTGACCTCGCATCGTTTCAAAGACATTGAGATAGCTGAAAGGGCCCTAAAAGGATTTCAAATTCTAAAGTGAAGCGTCGTCTGCTCACAGCAATAGGCGGCAGGCATGGAGAAGAGCGGTTGATCGTGGGACACGAGCGAACACGACACATTGAGTCGTGGCGGTTCGGAGGCGTGAGAGAAACTTGAGTTGCAGGACGACTCAATCTTTGACGTCACTGCACTGGCGCGGATCGCGCGGGAACCTCAGATTTAGCTTTGGGAAATTGTCTTTTACTTTACAAATACTGAGTTCCCAAGTTTCGAATTTTGAGTGTAATGTCCAGGCATCGTTATCAATCGTTCCGGATACTAAAAAAAAAAAAATGATTTTGAACTGTCAGTGCCCCTTTAAGCTATGACCCTTTGTCGATGGGACTGTAAGCTGTAAACAATTCAGCGGTCTCGGTGAAAATGACATGTTTGCATTGGAATTCCATGGGTGATCGAGCTTTCCTAACCATTGAGGTGGCATGCTCCAGGTTTGGAAGAGTTTTAACCTGAGCCAGTTGTCCCCCGCTGCTCGGCAAATGGGAATTGACCAACACCCCGAGTTGGGATCGCTTCCTGCGTTGAGTACAAACATGGAAACAAGAAAGAGTCCATGCATTTAAGGAAATACAGGTACAGCAGTGTTTATTGGCACAGAAGCACCAACAACGCTTCAGCCAGCAACGGAGGAGTAGGGCCATGTCTTTTCTTACCACACTTACCTTTTCTAAAGTTGGTCACATTCACACGTGATTAATCTTACGAAAGTACCTAAGCCAAAAGATTGCGATACTTGTGTATAATGTTAGCATGGGCAGTAGAGAAAGGGAAAGTGAATAGTTAATAGTTGAAAGGGTAAACAGACAGAAAACAATATCGCCCTCTTTTCTTCACATATGTAATGGTCACACCGTAATGGCAGGTCCTGTAGTGGCAGTAAACATGGAAATCAGGAAACTGGGTTCGGATTAGTTGAATGACATTGTTCCGTGCTCCACTAATTCCTTCAGTGCTAGAAGCAGACCTACCGGAGGTGTGAAGATCTCATTACTCATTATTAGGGGTATGCGAATACCGAATAGAAGTTTTCAAATCGAATACCGAATCGAATCAAGAAAAAAAGCCGAATATCGAATTGAATATCGAATAGTGATTTTATTTGTAGGAATTTTTCAAAGTGTGCTGCGACTGGGATTATTATATGTGCAGAGTATGCGCCTGGTGCAAAGTATGCGCCTGGTGCAGAATATGCAACTTGTGCGGAACAAAAGCTAAAATGTAAAAAAGTTCTGGTAAAAAAAAAAAAGCAGTTGCCGTTGGACGTTGGAAACTAAAGATCCAATTTTATGGCACAAACATAATCTATCTACCTTAAACGTTACAAAAACCAAAGTTACGCGTGGCTTTTTTTTTCTCGTTAAAAACTACAACCAAACATTGCGTTTTCTTTTTTTTTTTGTATATATTTGTATATCTCAGAAAAGGGGCATTTTGCGATATTTGGTCTCCATTTTAGAGAAGAAAAAAAGGGCACCCGGGCTTTTATTTTACATAAATAAACAGATAGGTGTTAAATCTGAGTAAACAGGCTTAAACAATATAATCCGAGAGTAAGAAAACAAAACGTGGTTAGGTGGCGCAAGTCACCCTCCTAACTGCCGCTATGCATCCATTTTTCCGTCTACCTATCCGGCTTTAGAGAGCCTAGATTTAAAAGAGGGAGCAAGCGAAACTGAAACCACGGAGACGGCTCCTGCGCAGATTGGTCCTAAGTGCGCATGTGTTGTATTGTCGCGTAGGAACAAGATGAGCGCGAGCAGAACGTAAGAGCCTCGACGCCTGCCCGATCGACGCTTTCACTTTCCGTCGCCTTCTCGCAGTTCGTAATTCAAACGCGGCTATCGAACGGTTGGAAACCCTCTCAAATCTAGGCACACTATTTTTCCGTTCCGTTTCGTTCCGAATCGGTATTTGCGGCTTGCTGTTCCAAAAGAAAGACGGTGATAACTCGGCTGGTTTCATCGGCATGGTTAATGTGGTTGTCTTTCTGTGATCGTAGCAGTCGTCGATCTCTGTGATTGCGTGCAGTTTGAAACGAGGGGCTTTACTCGTAGAAAAGAATTAGGCATGGTGCGGAATTCCGGCTTCCCAACAGTTCCTCTCTGGAAGCGGCGCAAACGGGATGTTTCGGTTGCGATTCAAGGGAAGATTGTGTCACGATCGTGAGTAAATCTGCCTGCGATAAAGTTTGTGGCGTCAGTTACTTTTTTAATGCGAATAGCATTCTTTGGATACTTCACGCACTTTTCGTCTATGTATCTATCTATCTATCTATCTATCTATCTATCTGGCTATCTAACCTCTTACGCCGCGGGTCGATAAATAAATAAAAAAGACCGGCGCCGGCTGGGATTCGAACCGTTGACCCTTTGATCAGCAGGCAGACGCGCTAACCACAGAGCTATGAAGGCAGTCATTCAACGCACTCTAAACACTTGTTTATATCTTTACCATAGGACGCGCTTTACAGCGCTGTCACAGCTACCGTGCGCGCGTTCCATGCACGAGGGCTCATTCCGCTCTCGTGAGGCTCAGCACGGCCCCTAGCTCACCCTCTCCCGCGCTCGGGAGAGGGTGATGTAGCGGCCGTACTCAGCCTCACGAGAGCGGAATGAGCCCTCGTGCATGGAACGCGCGCGCACCGGTAGCTGTGACAGCGCTGTAAGCGCGTCCTATGGCAAAGATATAAACAACCGTTTAGATGTACCGTTGGTTGAGACTAGCTGAGATGCCAGAAAGTCTGGTCGGTACCATTTTGAGTGTTTGTGCGTATGGCAGCGCGTGCTTTGCTCGCCTTCCTAAGTGACACAAACGCACGTGCTGGGCTGCGGAGATCGTGCGCAGGGCTGTGAAAGTGTCAACAAATTTAGAATCGCCTCAAGAGTGGGCTGGCGTATCTAGAGTGTGCCGGCCACCTGACGAACGCGCATAACTCCGCACCGTTTGATGCTATTCGCATTAACGTAGATAATCATTCCCAAAGGATGGGTTCTGTTTGTTCATCCTTTATTTGTTTACAACTCAGAGCCCTCGCGGGCTTTCTCAAGAGTGCATTTCTTTTTCTAACCTGTGCGTTAGATTTTTGTGGAATGGTAGGACCAAGAGGTGTTTCTCGCATGGTCTGTCTAACATCGCGGCGCTTACATCGGGAGAAAAACGGCTTTTTTGTCAGCTCCGCGCCGACCGCGCGTCTTTGGCCGAATATATTGAATATTCGAGTGACCGAATACTAGGAATTCGATTCGCGAATCGAATTATTCGGGGACTTTCTATTCGATTCGAATTCGTATATTCGAGTATTCGCACACCCCTACTCATTATACTCACTGTTGTCATAGGGCATCGTCCGCTTGCGACGATCCACGTCAACAATACCGTTTGGCAAAACTTCCTTCGTCAAAACGTTTTGTATACTCCTATCCTGCAGCATCCTCAGACCGATGGTGTGACAGTGTGACTCAACTGATTTTTGCATGCATGCTCACTATCTGCCTTGCAGAATTTGTATGTTACTTAAGGGAAGTGCAAGTAAAAAAACGACAATATTTGAAAAAAGTTACTGTTGCAAAAAATTTGAGTTTGGGTTTGATGGTGTTTTATTACCTTTGAATCTTCACATTTTACGTATAAATATAATAAGTGCCAGAAATGATCGCAAAAATACAAGGCCCCCGGCACCCCAGAATGGCATAAATTTGAGCCATCCTGTGCGTGGTTCTTCAAATTGTGACCTCGACCACCGTCACACTTACATTTACAATTAGACCTAGACATCTCCTCTCCATCGCCGTCTTCTTCAGCTTCAATTTTTCACAAAAGCTTATTAACAAAATAATATTTTTCCTGCCGTGAAAGAGTATCGCTCTACATCTATGGTAAGATTCATATGCGTTTTTCTTTATGTAGTTTTGAGGCATCTTCACAGTTTGTGCTTCAAAATTTTTGTATTAAATATCGTCCTATTACATCCAAATTTGGCATGCATATACTTTAGAATATGTAGAATTCAACTAGCTAGGTCTAGCTAGAATGTATATTTTTATATTTATGAAAATTTAGAAACTTTTGTTAGTATGTGGGAAATGTCATTTTTGCCATTTTTAATTACTTTGAAATAAAATATGTCTCACGCTGGTTATTTTTGTTCTTTATTGCACATAATGGCTTAAGAGGAGCAAATTATTTTCTTTTACAAGGTTCTCTTAAGTGGGTTGCCATGCCCCACATGTGCACAGTAACAAAGCTTTTCTTCATGTGCGTTGCATCCAGAATATAAAAAAGAAAACAAGCTATGTCAAATCTAACACCATATTTATGAGGAGATCAATCACTATAAACTGTAAAAATTTCATTTAGTTATTGTAAATAATAAAATTAATGTTTTCCCCTGGCACTTATCCCCTTAACTTTTGTTTGGATAACCAGTTCAATCCACTGAGAATGGCCATTGAATGCAGCTGTTCTTCGCTTCTAGGTCAGCAGCTGTGATACAGAAGTGTACCCAACTGAGTTCCAGGATGACATTGCCGAGGGTGCTAAAGTTGAGTGCTTCTGTGGGATTATTTCAACACGTGTGGCATCCCTGAAGAGATTGTGCTGTGCCCCGAGTGCGTGTCTTTCAGCATGTGGCTTGTACGACCAAAGATGGTCTCTGTTCTGAAGACCGATACATGTGTCCGCAATGCTGGGTGGATCCCCATAGGTGAGTGTCCTTTTTGTTCCCCTGAAACCAGCCTGAAGAAACCCTTGGTCTTTCGAGAAGTGCTTTAATGTCGTTCCCCAGTGGGCTAAAACTTAAGGAGTGTGGCGCTTTACGTGTACCGCAAGATAGTGCAACTTGCAGACAAGGTAATGAGTGTTGATTTCTCTCGAAGGTATATTTTAGGCTCCTGAACAAGTCGGGGCTCTAAGCCCTACGATGGGTACTTGGACAGGAACTTCTTCATTTGCTGTGATTGGTCACCACTGTGTATGACAAGTTTGTGAAATGCTGTCCAGATTGGGAGGTCTGCTTCGGAAAGTAGGGGCCGATTATATAAACAATCCGCAACTTTCGTGAGTTTGTGGCAGTGCCACCGTGATAACCACCAACTTCTCTGGGTTGCCCGAAGGTCATTAAAGTGCTAACAAGATTACTCCCGTCTAACGCTTATAAGTCGGCGCTTTGCCTGATGTTACGCTGCCACTGTCTAGATGGGGGGTCGGCAACTCGTGGCGCGCGGGCCACATGGCAGTATTATGTGGCCCCCAGTACGACACCAGAAAGACCCTCCCCCATCCCTCTGCCGCCTCCTTACACAATGTCAAGGACTACACGGCGGTTAAGACCTGAAATGGTGTCGGACAGGAACAAAAAGTATTCCAATTGGCATTGTCCAGCATCCCCACACTTGGACAAATAAAATCTTCACTTTTTTTGCGCTGGTCCAGAGGAGGGGAAGGCAGCTATATGAAGAAAAATTCTTTGTGTAGACACGGTAGTTCAGAAACGACCTTCATCTATAAATATTCAGTCAATGGTTACTCGGGAAAAAAACAACAACATTTTTTTGTGCTTGAACTTTGTCTTGACCTTGAGGAAGCAGCGTCACAGGAAGAGTTATGTGTACAGCCTCTTCTCTTTATCTGGAGGCAAGATGATCAAGAGATAGATAAAATAAGTGCGTGGTTGGGTTTTTTCATACTTCATGTTGCATCTTGGTCAATGACATACTGCTGGAAAGTGCTTTGTGAGCGCTCACTAGCAAGATCTGTTTTGACTGGTGATTGCCACACCGGCAAGATACACATTTTGCTGTTGTGCCCGATTTTCTCAAACTACATCTCTACAATTTGAGAGGCGTGTTTCCAGAGAGGCGAGTTTTCAAACAATAGTATATTCAACAGCTGATTTGCTTCTAGAATTGTCTTTTATAATTGCAAGGGAAGGGAAAACTCGCATCCTAGATGCTGAAGCAAATTTTTCCGCTACCAGATTACTGAGTCTAACCTTTATCATTTCCTTGCTGCAAAATGTTTGGTGGGAGACAAACACAGCCATTTTCCACAGAAGAATCTATCAAATAATTTGTTATTTGAAGGAGGAGTTCGCTGTTAGTTTCTCCTGATTTTGAAAGACATTTGAGCAACATTTGGATCCTGGAATCCGTTAATATCAAATCTCGGGGAGATTTCAAATATTTACCAGATGGAGCTGTCTGATCTCCAAAGAGACAGTGAGTTGAAAGACAGATTTTATTATTATAAAAATAATCTTTACCAGGGTGTCTACCGACCGGGAAAACCGGGAATTGTCAGGGAATTTTAAGACACCTGGAAAAGTCAGGGAATTGTCAGGGAAATTTCCAAAAAGATTGCCGAGTCAGGGAATTTATCCCATGCTCGCCCGCTTACGCTAGAAGCGACAGGCACGGGCAGGCATAGCCACGAGCGCAGTCAAGTGCGGCGTCGCGACCCCCTAGGCGCGATGCGACCCGCCCAATTTTCCACGCGCTGCGCTTCACACGAGAGCATGTGCGAAGCTGGCGGCTCGTCGTTCTTTTAGTACACTCTAAAGCCACTAAATAAGCTACACTTTAGAGTAGCAATGCTAAAGTATGGCGGCTAAAGAGTTACTCACAGTTACTAGTGAAGCAGAGTAGCAGCGGCCATTTTGTTTAGTTCGTGACTTTTGTCAGGTGGTGTTGCTCTAGTACGAGGAGAAACAGTTACTCTAGCCGATACTAGGTGGCGCGAGTCACCACTCACTCGGAAGAGAACAGCCGTCGTTCATTCATCTACCCTCTGAGAGGCGCGCGCCTAGCGATCCATTCGTTTGTCAGATATGGTGTTTTCGCGCTTCCCCGTAAACGCAACCTGGACGCCTGCACTCTACGAGCTCTGCCACGTGCGTTTGTGGCTTTGGGTTGGGCTTTCTATTGTGTTATTTTCCGGAAGTGGAGATATGTGAAAGTGACTATGTCGCTGTCGAGGAAGTGCTCCTTCAACCTCAACTGGACAAACCCGGACATATCCACGAATGCAAGTTGGATTCGGCCCGTTCCAAATGATCCAAATAGTGCTCACTGCACAATGTGCTGCAAGAAGTTCTCCCTGAGCAACATGGGGAATAGGGCGATTACTACTCATGTTGAGGGTAAGAAACATCAAGCTGCTATGAAATATCTGCAAAGCGTTTCCCAGAGCCCAATCATATTTTTCAAAACTGCGACAAATGCGGACTTGCCTTCCGCGACAGCAACGGGTGTTTTGTCCGGAGGTAGCAATAGCGCTTGTAAAGCTCCGGCAATGCGTCTAACCACCGCCACGGAAGCTCTTAGCCCCTCTGTGAAGACGTGGGTGGTGGCTTTTGATTGAAGAAGGAAGTCACAAAAGCCGGGATCATGTGGTGCTTGAACACTATAACTACTCATGGGTCTTTCCGTTCAGCGGCAGCGTCTGCCTCGCTGTTTCCGTTGATGTTCCCCATGTGTGAGACCGCCAGAAAAATGCAGCTTGGAAAAGACAAAGTGGGATATACCATATGTCATGGTATCGGCCCATACTTTCAAAAGAAGTTGCTAGCAAGCCTCTCTAGCGTGCCATATCTGGTGGTTGCTTTTGATGAGTCACTGAACAAAGTAACTCGGAGAGAACAAATGGATGTACTGATCAGGTACTGGGACCAAACTCTCTGAAACAGTAAACCCTGGTCAATGCTGTATTCTAAACATCTTCCAAAGTGAAGGTAGTTGCTTTATCTAACTTAAATAAAATATTTACGTTGTGAATAGTGTCTATCTATAATATATTGTGTTTTGGTGTCGGTAGTTGTGGGTCAGGGAATTCAATTAAAATAGTCAGGGAAAACCTGGAAAAGTCAGGGAATTTTAAAAAAGAATTTGGTAGACACCCTGTTTTACATTTCCAGACATACATGTGTCTGAGGGGCCGCTGCAAAAGAAGACAACCAATCTTCTGACAAGGCCCTCAGCTTCTGATGTGAAAGACCTCGTTAAATTTTACGCTGACTTCATGGAATTGAACTTTTATTCCGAAGAAACTTGCAGTGGCCATGATCACAGTGTTTGGTAGCATGTACATCTGCAAACAGACTTTTCGAGGAGGAAGTACATTGAGCCAAACTTGCGTTCCTGACTGACTGACAAGCACCTCCACGATTTTTTTCAACCGTCAGTGAGCAACTTTAATGTGTATTTGAAGCTTGAAGAAGAATGTTCACTTTGCCGTTTAGCTTTGTCCGTGTCGGCTTTGTGACGACTTGGCCCGACGCTGCAACAGATTGCCGACCTCTTGTCTAGATTAATATATTTAGGAGTAATCATTACGTCAAACTTAGGTTGGTCTGCTCATTTTGTGAATGTTATACAGATGCTTCCCTGTAAACTGTGGTCTTTACAAAGGTATATGTGTCACTGTACTGCAGAAACGAAGCTCGTGGCCAACACTTCTTTGTTTCATCCACTATTGCAGTATGCAGGTATTTTATGGGACCCGCATTCTTGGACATCCATTGATCAATCGGAAGGCGTTCAGAAGAAGGCACTTCGATTAATTTATAACGTATACGACAGGGAGATGTCTGTGTCATCCCTCTGTCTCCTCCGCATCACCACAGTTATCATGTCAAAGGAAAGTCAAGTGTTTGAAGTTTCTGTATAATCTGATACAGAGTAATATTGGGTTAAATTCCAACGACTACCTGAAATGCAACCACAGCACCGTGACACGAGGCGGAAATACGAAGATTTGCTTCACGAGTTTCAATGAAAATAATACATTCTTAAATATTCTTTCTTTCTCTAGAACCATCTGTGATTGGAATGACTTTCCTCAAAGTATGACAAGCCTTGCTACATATGATTGTTTCGCTAGAGCTTTAGATGATTCTGTATATAAGTAAACATCCACAAAATATTATTTTTGTATAATTTAGCATATGACATTTTATATTGTATATTTTTACAATGTGTGTGCTGCAACTGTACATGCATCCATGCCTTGGCCACAAGATTGGGTCGACAGTATTGCTGAAATAAATAAATAAGTAAATGTGGAAAGTACCGTAAAATACCGTGGAAGCGTCCCACTCCACTTAAGCGCTCACATATCTCAAACTTGGGAATTCTGCATACTATTATACGTTAAGCTCCCGATTTGACTGGACAAGCGTCTACGTCTAGATTAACCCAGTTTTCTGTGAAAGTGGGGTGGGTGCTTTTCTGGTATATTACGGCAAGTTGATTTTTAGTTTCTTGGCTTTCAGGCTGCTAAATTTTGGGCTGTTCGAACTCCTCTCTGAAATATATTTTGAAGCTGAATAATATCTGAGTGTAAAGATGGATATTTACAGTCGATCTAAGGGATCAGACATCTTTTTATCTGTGATGGATGCCTTGAAAGAGTGGCTCTGCTGTATTAGTGAACCTCCTTAGTGAATGTGTGAACTCGAAAGCAGTTCTAAAACAAATGAAATGGTGTCTACTATAGCTTTCTTTGACTATATTATGTCATCAAAATAAAAGGGCTTAAAAAACAAAATATGGTAGGTATCATTTTGTGCAGTACAGTCTGTTGCATGGCATGCAAAACCAAGGGACCCCATTTTACTTGAAAACACCGCCTAGCTACCGAGTCTGAGTTGCGAGTGGAAGTGCAGCGAGTAGTTCTCTGTCATTCCAAGTTGCCTGACTGTTGTCATCTTACTTTCAGGAAAAGCTCAAGGTGAAAGCCACCCTGATTGTATCTCCAGCCAGCATCAGCTTCCAGTGGCTAGAGGAGATTGAGAGGCACCAGACTGAGCTGTCAGTCATGGTGTACGAGGGCATCCAAGCCCAGGGCTTCGTGCCTCCCACAACATTTGCAAAGCACGACATTGTGCTCGTCACCTACGAAGTGTTGAAGAGAGAGATCTACTTCACGGACCTGCCCAATTCCAACGGTGATTATTGTGAGGGATAGAAAAGCAGACTCGCACAGAAACTAAAAATAGGCCTTTATTGAAGCAAAGTTGCACCTGATACTAAAACAAAAGAAGAACCATTTGTTCTGCGTTGGCGACAAAGGGCGGCTGACCTGAAGTAATGCGCTATTGCTGCTTTTATACAAGCCCTGTATTCAAGGAGGTTCTGAAGGATAACAAACGACAGCAGCTGAGAATGAACTGAAACTTTCCAGGAGAACGCCGACTAGGAAAAGAAAGAACTGGGCCGACAGGGTTCGAACCCTGTACCTCCGCGTGGCAGCGCACGCTTGTATTTGTGCCACACACTCGGCACTATTCTGTGTGCTTGACTCGAAGGAGTGATAGAAAAATGTAGAGCTCTGCCTGGACTGCTTGACTTGAGTGAACTGAGGTGTCAATGATATGATAGAGTATTTCTCCAGCATTTTGAAATCTTAGAAGTTTTCAATCAGTGCCAGAGATTGCCTGAAAGCTGCTCTGCAGCGAAAATTTGAGAAACGAAAAAGCAGCCTAAGCTTTTTAAGTGATACTAGTTCATTTGAATACGGCGTGCAAGATTCCACTAAGTCCTTGCCAGATTAGCCTTAAATATTGCATGCCTTTTTTCTGTTGAGGGCGGTTTTATTGAAATCTGAATTTACAGCTTGAGGCTACGTTTTCACTCTAAACACCTGCAAAATGATAGAATAATGTACTGGCTCGATCATGTTGTACAGAGAGCACAGAATGTGTCGCTACAAACCACACTCTGTATATTGTTTGTGCAAGACTTGCCAATCTTTTAATTATCTGTTTTTTTGTTTTTTATAATTTTCAAGTGTTGTTGTTTTAGTATTTTATTTTTGTTTTAATATTTTACTTTTATTTTTCTTATTTTGATGAATTTTATTGCACAATATTATTGTTGTTCTTAATATTTTGTTCCCTGCCACTCTTGCTGGGACATTTGCATTCAAATAAAAACAATTTATCTCTCCAGACCAGCCATGCTAATAGAATATCCGGCTGCCACTGCGCCGTCCCAGGTTTAAGCTCCACCAGGGCCCGAACATTATATACTGTATTTATATAAAATTTTATTGTCTGCAGCAGCGGCGTAGACTTTCCATTTTCCCGGGGGGGGCAGGCTGAGAAGTTCTCCGAGGGGGGGGGGGCTGCGCGTTACCTTTTCGCCAGAACTGGAGATTGAAGCAAACGAAAGCATGCTGGGATTCCATTTCCCATGTATTTTGTCAATAAAGGCAACGTGGGCGTTATTTTGTTTACATGCTACTACTATACTTCGTTTCAGCTTCCGTCCGAGCGCAGCCAAAGGCTGAGGGACGGTTCGCAACTTCGAGAAGAGCATTCCTACGCACCACAAAGTAGTCCGCAAAAGTAATTTTTTTAAAAACAACTGTTTTGTGCGTAAACATTGCACAATATTCCGGATGTGTACTGCTGAGAATGATTTGCAACTAAAGGAATGAAATATCTGAAGTTTATGTTTTTATTAATATATGTAAACGCATGTGGTTTGGTGAAAACACGTACATCCGCTGGCAACACGGCTGCAGCGCTCGGTTTTTCTGTGTGATTTCGTTCCCGTAATCGTCGAATCATGTGCTTCGCTTTCCTCACCGAGTCGCTTCAAAACGTCCTTTCGCAAAGGCACGTTTGGGCGTCAGGCGCAAGAGGTCCTAATGAATGTCTACTTTCAAATTCGGCACGAGACTCCGGCCGCGTCGTACCGCGAATGCGTTGTAAACAAGAAAAGCGTACGGGCCACTACAATTCACTGGTACGCGGCGAAATCAGGGCACCCCTTTACCTGCCGATCACATTGAACGCCGAGAAGCTGGTGGAAAGGACTGCGCCTGGAGCCCTGGTATATCCAGACAATACAAGGAAACATCAACGGCCGGGTCATCGGGCACCTTGCAACGTGTACTTACATCTCGAAACTATGCCGAACAGGTTGAAAGCTTGGACACAGACGCCAGCGGCCAGCCTCCGTACTGACATCCCCTGTGACTAAATTTCAGAACGTGAAAGGGCACTTTTAAACCTGTAGCAGACGATACCGTTGATACACCCGTAGCAGACGAAATACTCAGCGAGCGCGGGCGGCGCGGACGACCGGCGGCGCAGCGGAGTGATACAAAAGTGCAGGCGCGATCGTGTGACCTATTGCCGGCATGTGATTGGCTCCGGCCACACGTAGCTTTGGCTGCGCTCGGACGGAAGCTGAAACGAAGTATAGAAGCTCGTTACATGGCACGTAAACAGCGTCTCGGTAAGGATCCTGCGGCCCGGGCCCGAAAGGGGGCTCTGCCCCCCCCCCCCCCCCCCCCCCCCCCCCCGGATCCACCAGGGGGGGCACGAGCCCCGATGCCCCCCGAAGTCTATGCCTATGGTCTGCAGAGCATGTCACTCGTTCGTGACGCTCGAGCATGACAATTTTTCTCGAAGAAAAACGCCCCGTAAAACCACAGTCCGCGTTAAAAACAGGGAACATGCAGGCAAGCTGGCGAGTTTTCTGCATTGTAGAAACCTAAACACGAAGAAAGAAAAAAAAAGGACTACACACACGCAAATTTTGCAGAGTTGCGTAAAGCTGGTGCGCCCAATTGTTTGCAAATTGTGGCGATCTGTGAAAGCCGAGTCGTTTACAGCATTCGTGCGCATCAGCCGCATACTCTCGGTTACGGAAATCGAATGTGGCAGCGAGTCTCAGGCCGCCGAGTAGCGGCTGCTTGTTCAGACACTCGAACGCCGCTTGAAACTCGAGGGTGCTGACTCGATCTCGCAACCTTCCAGCTCCCGGCGGGCGTTCGCTCAGGAACCCCAAGGGGTTCCTGCCCGTCCCGTGCCCCTCCGACCGGCCCTGGAGTGGTGGCGGGTGGCCCTCGACGAGGCCCAGATGGTCGAGGGCGCCGCCAACGACACACCAGCAGGATGGCGCTCAAGCTCTCCGTCGCTGTCAACCGCTGGTGCGTCACCGGGACCCCCATCCAAAAAGAGCTTGCAGGGTATCGGCACCCCCCGCCCGCTCCCGGTACCGTTTGAGACGGGGCGGAGGCTTTCTTTACGCGGTCTCCCCGCGGTAGTGCGTCGCGTCCGCAGCTGCTGCCTGTACCACAGGAAGTGACTTGTGCTTTCAAATCTTGCTGGCGCGCCAATTGCAGTAATATTCCGAGAGATGACCCCTCCCCGAAATATAACCTCATCCCTATTTTTGGCTTGATTCCCTACATACTTTTTAAACACCGTTAGATGGCCCATTCTTAGTAATCATACACCCGTATTCACCAGGCGCGAGTAGGGCCTGTTTAACCACCGACTAGCGTCGTCATCGACTAAAATGTTCACGTGGCAAGCGATAGTCGCCGCTAAGTGAGCGCTTGGTATTCACCGGTCGTATTTAGGGCCTAGTCGCCCCTCACGACTAAGAAGTCGACTAACAAATCTTAGTCATGGGGTAGGGCTAGTTTAGCAGGCGTTTAGCGGGTGACTAGCGGCCTCAGCGCCATGGCCGACTCGTCATCACCGCTGACCGCCAGCGCTAACGAAGCACTTACTGTCTCGGAATGCTGAGGGACACATGTAGAAAGAATCGGAGGAGCGAATATTATGTAAATAGCCATGTTCAACGGCCAGAGATACCACTAAAGCGATCTCAGCAGGGCGCTGGACGGCGAGAAAAAACTCATTTACGGGCGCTTCCACATTTGTTTATGTCGCTGGCAATGCGGTCTTCCATATTTCTTCCTTGCGTTTCTTTTAATTTTTCTTTGTAAAACTCTGTCTCGGGCAATTAGTCTCTCACTGTAACTTTTTTCTTCCTGATAAACATTTAAATATTATTTTTTATACGATAAAATACCCAATTGCGCAGTGGCTTTTAAGTATGCGTGCGCGTGACCTATCTTTCTATGTCACTTCCGCTTCTTAGCTCTGACTATACTAGTTTCACCTATGATGTACCGCAGAAAAGGCTACAAGCGCGAGCTCCTTACTCTGGGGCACATCTCGGTGGCACAAGCTCTCGTGACTTAAGAGCGGCTGCCAACGCTATGAGCTCGCGCTTCTAGCCTTCTTTGCGGTACAACATAAGGTGAAACAAAGTATAGATAGTCACCCGCTCGCTTCGCGCTCGTGAATACCGCAGAACTAGTCGATCCTTAGTCACTGATTTTTTCTCTTAGTTCGCGACTACTTAGTCGCGATACTAACTTTAAAACAGCGCTAGTTAGTCACGACTGAATACGGCTGATAGTGTTTGGATCAATGATGACGTCAGTGTAAATGCGGCTAGCTAGCTAGCTAAGAAAATGTTGCTGACTGGGAAGTAGTCATAGTATATCTCTGCTTCATTGCCCCTCACCACAATAATAAGTTTGTCAGAAACACGTGACATAAAAAAACTTTTTAATTTTTCTCGACCACACACGGAAATTCAGCCTGCTTTTTATTTTCACCCGATTTGCTCTTAATTTTTGGGAGGGCTATTTTTTCTGGATGTTACGGTAGTGGAATGCAGCTCTAGCACTATGCCACTCAGAATAAAAGCCTGCGAATGGCTTTTTCTTATTCCACGTAACGCCATCATGCTTGGACGGCACCAGGTCGGCATTCAGGCCTGAGCCCGACGCTGAACGTCCTTCGACGCGTCGACCGGATGTGAGGTTTAGCCCACCGCCGATGCAGCACTCGCGTGCAGTCTGCATCCACGCTCGATCTCACCGTGATGACGTCGAAAGACTAGTGCACGGGCTTCGATTATTCTAGGTCGGTGTTGGCTATAATCGAGGCGAGAACAGTGGGGAGGTCCATCGGTTGTTTTTGCCTCGAGTGCAAGCTTCCTACCTTCGTTGACGTTTCAGCGTCTCGCGAGTCTTGGGCGTGCACGCACAGCCTAAGCACAAACGAACGCAACGAGCGCGTGCCAGAGGCCAGGTACCCGAAGAAGGCGCCTTGCTGTTCTTGTGCCGTCGGCGCCCATATGAGCATGCGTGCACTCTATGCGGAGCTCTTACTTGACGTCCCAACAAGCTCCTTTCGTATGATTGTGCGAAACGTGGGCAAGAACAATGTCATAAGGTTCCGAACCGGAAACGGCCAGAACAAAAGAGGAAGGGATTCAATAGTTACGTTATTATATCCAAGCTAGCTTGCCTCTCACATTCTTATTACGGATGCGCATAGTTTTTACAGCGGAGCTGCCAAGAGCTAGCTTCCTCAGTATCGCTGTCTGTGGACAGACAAATGTCTATAACTGGCAACCAGACAACCGGCAAGCCGGTCTGTCTGGTTGCCGCCATCGCTCATAGATGGCGGCACCTTTTCACCAGAGTGGAAAGGCTGAATTTCTCTAGGCGTCGTCCTAGAAGCCGTCCTTGAGGTCATCCTAGACGTCGTCCGAGAGGTTGCCCTCAAGGTCATCCTTGAGCGTCGCCCGAGACGTCTTCCGCAAGGTCGTCCTCGAGGTCGTCCTCGAGGTCCTCGAAATCGTCCTCGAGGTGGTCCTCGAGGTTGTCCTCGAGGTCGCCCTAGAAGTCGTCCTGAGATCATCCTATACGTTGTCCTCGAGGTCGTCCTAGAAGTCATCCTCAATTGAGGTCGTCCTAGACGTCGTCCTTGAGATCGTCCTAGGCATCGTTCTCAAGGTTGTCCTTGAGGTCGTCCTAGACGTCATTCTTTAGGCGTCGTCCTTGAGGTCGTCCTCCAGGCTTCGTCCTAGACGTCGTAAAGATAACAGCTTCGCTGGTCCTCCATCTTCACGTGAAGTGGAAGGGCTCTAGTTTTTTTCGTAGCTGTTCGACCTCCACTGGGCGATGATTTGACTATGCGACTCGGATGAGGGTGAGCACGAGTGGGCTTGGTGAGGAAGTTTGCACCAGCCTCGCGTGATTTGCGGCGACTTCGAATAAAGCATAAATTCAGATCTGTGTGAACACGTTTCAGCAAGCGCTTCTCAGATTTTATGCCACCAATTTGATAACATGAATCCTCATGTGTAGGGTGCTGATTGCTAAGTAAGTGCATAAACATACTCTCATGAGCGGGTGGTACACATGCTGGGCTTACCCTAGCACGGGAGTTCTTTTTGAGCTTGAGGAACCCCTATTTGTCTTGCCTCTTGTCTGAAAGCCAAGGAGCCACTCAGTCTTGGCACTGATGCAAGAAAGTGGTGCAAAAACCTACATTCCTTGTAAGCTTAATAATGCACATACTAAGGAATGTATGGCTCATAGTTGTGCATCGACAGATGGCTCATATCTGCTGAAATAGTGCCTAAGGGATACATACTGAACCGAAATTTGGAGCTCACAATATAAGGCTGGAGGGATAGGCTGGACGCTGCAAATGGGTCCTGGGCTCTTCACGCCGCCGGTGCCTCCACTGGATCTTGTGCTCCAGAGTTTTTCGCTCAGAAAGGGGCGTGGCACTAACTTCTATCAAATTTTTAGTAGGGAAATAGACGTGGCACGAGCATCATTTTATGATTTCTGTGATGCTAAGATCCTGTTTAACTGTTTAACTCTTTCCTGATCGCACCCATAGGCCATCGAGCTTTGGTGATCGATGGTTTCCAAGCGCCGTCAAGAATTTAAATTTAGTGCAGAGAATCATGTTTCACAATCGTGTGGATAGCCGAAGAACGCTAGTTTCAGTTTCAAGGTAGGTTTAAGCTTTATCACAAGGTGGTGGGCTGTCAAAAATAGTCCTGGGAATGGCGTTTGCACTTGTCTAACATGGCTAACGGCTTGCATCAGTCTTCGTAACAAATATTTCATTATTTACATTATTCAGCTGTATTGCGGCATATTTTTTAGACCTCAAGAGCTCTGGGGACACCTTAAATTATGTTATTGGTGTTGCTTAACAGATAGTTATTGGTAAGCATCATTATAATTTCCAAGATTGTTCTGAGCAGCCGGTGTGCACGTTCTATGTTCCCAACAAGGCACAAAAATATTCTAAATATGAGGGAATTGCAATCAAGGCTATGACAAAACCAAGGTAGTACACAAAGAAAGCATTCTATGGGGATGTGAGGTGTACTATCTGTGCTGCACCAAAATAAGCATTCCTTTGTTGAAAAACACACGTGTTACGTAGGCTAACTCTCCGACAAACCAAAGATAGACGATGTTAGTTAGAGTACACTAACTTTCAGTAGTAGGTAATAGCCATGGGTGTGGGGCATATTAGGGGCGAAGCTCTTAGGGGCTTGCCATGTCCGTATGTAGCTCCGGCGTCCGGTGCTCGTGCTCCTGAGCTCACGTGCTCGTGTAAAGCAAAAAAAAAGAAAAAGATGAAAAAAAAAAATATTGTTTGCGCAGTCGACAGGATGTGAACCTGTGCGGGGAGACCCCAATGGATTTCTAATCCATCGCCTTAACTACTCGGCCACGGCTGCGGGACGAGTAGAGGGCTCTGAGATGTGGTAGTAACTCAAGAGCTGGGGATGTCATGGATGAAACGTTGCATGTAGCCGCTCAACGTCTATACAGGAGAGGGCACTGCGGTCAAATGCGTATATAATCGCGTTAAACTTTGCATGCATTGACTGAGCATTTATAGACGAGAGGGCGTTGCGGTCAAATGCTCAAATGCGTATATAACCACGTTCCATACCACACATTCTCTTTCTGACATGGATGAAAACGAACGAAAGGCTCCGCATGCTGCGGCTCAGCGTCTACGCAGACAAGCACCACCAGAGCTTCGCCGCAATCAACATCATTCACCACGTGGAGATGCAGTCAATTTTTTTGTTATATGCCCCACACCCATGTGGGGCATATATGTGTGTCATATAGCTTCATGTGATGTGTGTGTCATATATGTGTATCATATTGCTTCATGTGATATTTGATGTGTCATATTGCTTCATGTGCAAGTTAGTCAAATATAAGAATTTGCACGTGTCCTTTGAAAATTGCTACTCTTCCCGTGGTCAGGAAAGAGTTGAGCAGTATAACACAATGGTGTACGAATTGGCAGGTGTCACTAAACAACTCTAAGTGTATGCATGTGCCTCACACACAAGAAAACTCCCCTCGGTTTTAGATACGCCATCAACAATCATCCCTTAGTAACTGTCAATGAATACAAATATCTCAAAGAACCAAAGTTTCGCCATTGCTTTCTGCACAATCCATGCTACATGATACATGATGTGATTATAAAATCACGTCTGCAGCATGGATTGTGCAGAAAGCAATGGCAAAACTTTGGTTCTTAAAAGAAACTTAGATGTTGCACACCACAAACAAAATTAACAGTGTACAGCAGTACCGTACGTCCTGTACTGGAGTATGCCGATGTGGTATTATTTTTAACATGAACCAAATTTATTGGGTCCAGAAGAAAGCGTTGCGATTTCTGTACAAGGTATACAGAAGAAAGAGCTCAATTATAAAATTATACTACTTACCAAAAATGCAACATCTTCAAATGCATCACAAAATCAATCCTCTTAAGCTTCTTTATAATATTCTGAACAACTCTTTGCGAATGTCAATTCAAAATCACACACAATACAACTCAAGTAGGCAAACGCCTACTTGAATTGGTCGCTGACATCGTCTGGAAATTTAGACGATGTCGGCGATGCCAGGAGTCTATCTTGCACACCAATCGATTTTCATTGACAGACATGTTGGCAGATATGCTGGTTTTGACAGGCATTTCAGGGAAATCATATTTACAGGCTGAATAAACTACCGGGTTTAAAAGTGGGAGGGAGAGAGAGGCTTTATCCCAACTGAAGTATTGTGCCAATTCATATTTCAACCATTTTTTAGTACCCATTGTAAATGGAACCTGCTCTGACCATAGCATTATTTCTAAAAAAGAAGGTTCTGCATTCCTTTTGCACTCTATTTGTTCTAATTAAGTAATATGCTCCAGTATCAGAGAGGAACTCTCAGTCATTTAAAAGATTAACTCATTTAGCGATACAATCACTTTTTAATCTTCAAGTGATGTGCTAACAGATGTTGGCATCTGTTCCAAAGGCATCAGTGGCTGCTCCAAACCAATGTTTTGGCTGCTACAGAACCTGCTACAGAAGGTCAAATGCCGCTCTTCCATCACTGACTTTACCAAGGGGCAGGGACGGTCGAGGAAGTCGGGGAACCCGTGAGGGTACTCTGGGGAACTCCTGGGAACCTGGGAACCCAGTCTGAGAACCCATGGCCTGGCAGTTTTCGTGTGCTTGTAAATGTGTCTTTTGGCCTGTGACTACCAGACCCTTTAGTATGTGTGAATACAGTATTTCACCTGTACAGTATACAAAAGTGTACTTAGCACTCTAGTTTAGTCTGGTTCTGGCGGCATTATGTAAAAGGGAAGGATATAAGTCAGACTGTATGAAAACGTGTACTGGCCCTGAAGCTATGTGGGTTCAGATTTGGTGTTATTGAAAACAGATTATGATTTTGGGAGCTTTGAGAAAATGAAGAGTGAGATGTGTGACATTGATGCGACACGTTCTGCCGTGTTCGTACCTCCCCAGATTTGTACGGCCTGTTTCTGTTCCTGGGAGAAGAACCGTACGACAGTGAATTTTGGTGGAAGGAACTGCTGTTGATTCCATACTGCAATGGTAACACAGAGCCGCTGGTCTCCTTGCTTTCGAGCTGCTTCAAACGAACCATAAAAAGGAATGTCTTGGAACAGGTGGGCATGCTGGGATCTTGCACTTCCTGACTGTCGCATGCTAACGACTTTTAACCCTCTAAACTCAGTAAATAGCTGCTAATGTGTTACTATAAATTCTTAAAACTAATCGCTGGTCCGATGCTTTCCCAGGATTAATCTTGCGGCTCTTTAGCAGTAACAGTTTTTGTAGTGTTAGTACGAGTATTTTAAAATATATTTAATAACTTCCTAGAAATTTTTTTTTCATTTTTTTTTTTGGTGTACACATTTAGTCACTGTATGGACCCATAGTCAAACAGTTATTTTACATTGGAAAAAAGTTGGCTGACACATAGATTTAAATGTTTAGCTTGATAAGATTTTGTACAAACAAGAGCCTGCCATTGGAAACTATAAAGTTGAGCTTTCCATCCTCATTGCTGGAAAGCTTCTGATACACCACTACATTTACACCTTGAGAGCTTGGATGAAGGTTTGTGTTGTTTGTATACATTGTTGATCATTTACCAAAAGTTTTGTCGGTGACTGTTGTTAGGGTGTTTCAACCGCAACATCTGAAGCTGTGCAGTATGACAAACAATGAGCTCACTCCCTGCAAAATGAAATCTATTTCTCACTCGTGTCCCTAGATTGGCGTTCCCCTCAAGAGAGCCACTTCCATTTGTTGCATTTCTCTCCCGTGGAAGAAGTGTTCTACAAAAGGGAGGCTGAAAAATGTGCCTCTGCATTCCTGGAACAAGTTCGGAAGTTTCCAGATCACAGTGTCAAGGTTGAGAAGCTGGACAGACACTCGGTCGGACTGGTGAGTTTGCCAACTTCATGTCTGCCTAAAAGCATGGGACCCGGTTTGAAGGAATCGGGCAGTTTTATTGTTGTCCTACGGAATTCCGAAGTTAAAAGGTTCAGACCCGCGGAGGAATGGTTATTGGAATTTGAAGTTTAACTGAACAAACACGTCTCGGAATCTCTTCTCCAGCATGCCTCCACATGAATCATGAGGAATCTTGTCAGTTAAAAAGGCATGTACCATGGGAAATTTTTTTTATTCTCTACAATATTGAAATTAATTTTTTTCAATTTGTTGCTTTCTTGTTTTTATAAATCTGGTGTTAGATTTGATATAGCTTCTTTTCTTTAGGTTCTCGATGCAATGTACATACAAAAAAAACAACATATTCTTATGCACACGTCAGGCATGGCAACACACTTCAGATGGCAACACACTTCAGAAAGCCTAGTAAAATAAACTAATGCACTCTTTAAACCACTGAGTGCAGTGAACAACAAAAATAATTTCTGCAATGTTTCTTTCATTTTAAGTAACTAAAAATAGCAAAAATGACATGTTGAGGGGCTAACAAACAATTCTTAGACTTTTCATAAACATAGAAAAATATACATTTTAACCAAACTGAGATATTTGCATTCTACATATTCTAAAGCATACCTGCCAACTCTTCCGAAGTTTTCGTAAAATGTACGAATTTGGACTAATTTTACGATTTTACGAATCTTGCTTCGAATCTTACAAAAAATATTTTTTCTGTAATTTTTTTTTTTTTTGTAAATCCGTTGTTGGCGATATCTTGCACCGCCATATGAGGGCGATAGCTACCCTCAACGGCAGCGTCGTGGTTTTTACTATACGTCCATCCGGTATGGCGCACCGTGCATTCACGAGGGCGCCTATCAAACCATTTAGCCGTCTTGGACGCTGGGCAGCTATTTAGTTGCCTCGCCTCAGACACGATCACGTGGTCGTGTCGCCGCGGGGTCGATCGGGATCTCGAATTCGGCTCCCGACGGGCCGCTTTCTCCTAGCCACTGGAGGGCGCTGCAGACGCCTCCATGGCGGGCGAGGAGAAAACCTCCTCGCCCATCGGTCGATATTGTCGGGTAACCGGGAGGCAAGAGTCTCTTAGGATTCCGGCCGGCGCTCAAGAAAGGCGAGTGCTAGCAACTGCTCTCGGGCAATAGCGGGACACGAGGCCTAGAGGCCCTCTTTGTGTTAAGCTTTGGGCTTAACGTACGTTTGTAAATATTTGAGTAATGTCGCGTGTGTTTGTAGTATAGATTGAGTGTTTTGTAGCGTTGTGTTTTTATGTACCAATAAACGGGGAGCGGAATCCTGCTCCCGTGAAAGAACCAGGCTGGACTCTGGTTGTTGACGGACCACGTGGGGAACGGCGTATCGGCGGCGGTACGCGAATTCCCACACCGGTGGCCACAGATCGAAAACCAATCCAAAGCTCAAAGCCTTCGTTCGTGTGTTCGGTGGCGCACGTTGGTTCGGCGTGCTCAGGCGTTGTTGGGCCTCGTTGTTTCGGCCAGTTTCGAGGCGAGAAGTACGGCGTCTGTGTTTGTTGCTTGTGTAACCGTAGCATTCCCCTGGTCGCTGTGGCTTCGTAGCGCCATGGCGAACTCCCAACTCTCAAAAGAGGTACTTTCAGGTATTCCCTGAAGTCCTACACGTCGGAATTTCCGTGCTTCGTGCCGCCCAAAAAGCGAGAGAAGTTTGGAATCTGTAGCACGTGCACGTGTGATATGAGCATTTCGCACGGTGGCCAGGCTAACATTAAAGGACACATGCAAAGGAAAAAAAAAACTTTTTTTTTAAACAGTTGGGTTGAGAAAAAGAAGTCATAAAACGAATTTACAACGAAAAATATTTTTTTAGAGCTATATTTACGGTGCTATACGAATTTGTAGTTGGTGCCCACGGGCGCCGCGGAAAAGTGGCCCATATTTATCCGGTGACGCTCCTATTTGTCACGTGGTACTTGCGCTCTTTCGGAAGCATCCTATGGTCTCGAAAACTTGCTTATTCATCTTCGTTTAAAGTGCAACAAAAAACAAAGATTAATAATTAACTTTTAGAGCCCAAATGAAGCTTTTGAAAAGCGCAAGCAGACGTGATAGACCTGTGCGGAAAAGCAAGACAATGTGGGAAAAGCAAGACAATGAACTGAAGAAAAAAAAAGTGGAGGATGGCAAAAGCAAGGGGAAGGGCACGCGCGCACGCAGAGGGAAAGCACGGAGTGCTTGCTGTTGGAACGGTAGCCTGTTCCCTTTTCCCGAACACTGCTCATCCTGGGTGACACCCTAGCCCCAAAATAAAATAAGAAAAAAAAAGTTCAGCAAGTAGAGTGTGTCAGACAGCAACGGTTGTGCAATCACACTTTAAATGCAGTATCTTTTTCTTTTGTCAATATTGCTTTGGCCGTTGTTTATTTTTGCCTTTCCTTTTTGCTGTCTGAATTTAGTGAGCCTTTTTTTGTTGCTTGCTTAACTTTTTTCTATGGACCAAGAGATTTCTTTTTCTGTCTCGCTTTTCCAATTCTATTTAATTTTTTTTAAAATTATTTTTCTGTTTTGTCGTTAATGCTGTGTGGAGGTCCCGACCAGGACGCGTGTAAGCGCGGCGGTGTTTGCGGTCTCTGCCAACTACACTGTACCGTATTTAGCGGCTCTTGGATGCTCTATTTGGTAAGCTCCCATTTGTCGCGACCTTCGGTATTAGCAGAGATGCCAGGAAATTTGAACTCGAGCTTAATTTAAGATATTTTTGTTTATCAAATTATTGATATATCGAACTATTTTACGATCCCCTTTGAATTCTATATATCCAGGTTCGACTGTAGACCATGTGCGGAAATGTAGAGCGCCATCTAGTAGCGCAGTCGAGAATTACGTTTACCATCTTGGTAACGGCGAGAAGACGAAACTAGTGACCCAACCGGCAAAGACCCCATGTAAGCAAGCGACCGCGCTTCGTGCTAGAGACGTGATGCCAACGCATTGCTGCGTTCCGCTGCGGATGCAGGGATAAACCTTCGATTTGTGCATGACGTGAGTGCAAACGTGAATAGGTTTCAAAGTTTTTTCTTATTTTTATTTGTTACTTGAGACGCAGCTTTTGACAAAAACAATTGGTGATAATGCGAAGAAACTTGCAGATGTTATCGCGTGGCGTGAAGCCATTACGATTACTACTGAAGTGGGCCCTAATCTTTTCAGGAAGTTGTACCGAATTTCCTTCTGAACTTCTTTTTTTTTATGCATGTAGTGTCGGCCTGGATTCTTCTTGATGTGCAAGCAGCTCAATGTATGCGGACGAGACCAAGGCTGTTAAGCGAGGCAAAAAGATGGCAGTTTTAATAATCTATGCCACAAACCATAATTGAAGATGTGTATGGCTAACTAGCTAGATTTAAAGCTAGAATTCCCAAAGTAGCTAAATTCAGATCAAGATTTTAAAAAAGAAAGAAGAAAAGCCAAGTAATTTGAAGGCGGTCACAAATTGTCCGCTCCAAAAATTCTGCCGCCCTAGGCAGCTGCCAACTCTGCCTATTGGTAAGTCCGCCCCTGGCAATATCGCAGACCCAAGGTGCTCATGGGCCGAAAATGTTATTTACCTGCATTTTAGTTTAGTCCGTGAGGATGACTCGTACGACTAATGCATGAGGGAAACCTTAGAACTCTCAATGGAAACGAGTTAGGGTTTTTTTCTGACACCACAATCTGTACCTGTTTTATCAGCAAAGTAGATTGCACGGTGGCAGGTTTCGGAAGTAACACTCAGGACAACAGATGTAACAGATGGGAGATTAATTCACATATTCCCACGGGAGTATAACGAGACCAGCTTCTGCGAACGTAACGGCAGGTAAAATGTATCAAACTGTAACTTATCTATGGGGTTAGACTGTAAATTGAACATAGCATGATGTCATCTCGACACGCAGCAGTGGTAACACCTTATTGAGTCCTTGCTTGTATCTCTAGCTATTGCAGCCCCTGAAGCGCTTACGCCAGGCATGCTGCCATCCTCAAGCAGTCCGAGGAAGTTGCCTGCCCATGAGAACCGAGTATGTTGTCCATTTCGAACCGAGACTATGGCTGGGAACTTATGAGTGGAGTGTGGTTTCAGCACCATGACCATGGAGGAGCTTTTGACATCTCTCATCAAGAAGACGACCGTGGAATGCGAGGAGGCACATCGACGCATGATATCTGCCATGAATGGTGACTCATTTTCATTTCAGAGATTTTCCAAGGGGAATCTGGTGGCTGGGCGCGTTAATGCACCGGGGCTCAGTAACATGGGGGTGAAAACGCGTACACTGCAGGTGCAATATACTGTAGACTCTCATTAATCCATTAATTCAAACTCCAGGAAGCCACAAATTTTGTTTGAATTATCAGAAATTCATCTAAATATGATGCAAAATAAAATTATGATTTGCCATGAATGACTACACATGCAAAGCAGATATTTGGTGATTTCCTCTACATAGGCCCACTGATCATAAGCAGGTATGCCACATATAAAACATTTGTGAAATGTATGACATAAGTTTATTTATCCCTCAAAAATTTTGTTTATCGTGGACTGTTTGGACAGCACTTGACAACTCAAAACAAAATTAAGTTTGTTCATCAGGCCAAGAAGTTTTCTAATGTGGACTATTAAGCAGGGGATACATGAGCAACAAAAACAAGCACCGCTCAGCAGTTTTCATAGCAACTTGCGCGGATGCTTTCACAGGGACCTATGCCATGCCGCCACATCACAGTGTCCACGCAAGTTGTTTAGAAATTTCTGCATGGTGCTTGTTTTTAATGCTCATTGAAGCCACGTGTCTAATTGAGCATTACATTTCTTCCTTAGGCATTGCTGGAATCTACATAATCCGAGATATGCTCAAAGAAGCAGCCAACATCTACAGAGAGGTGCTGTGGTCTGCAAAAGACCACAGCAAAAACATTAAGACGGACAGGCTGCAACAACTGCATGCTCTGCACAACCTGGCACAGCTCCTGGATGCGTGCAAGGTTCCATCCAGTGCCATGACATATCCAGACAAGCCTCCGCTCGCATGCGAGAACAGAATTGTGAATGGAACGCCTCCAGATGCTTGCAACACATCTTTTTATAAACTGCCAGAACAGAAGCACGATGAAAGCACAGGACAGTACCCTAAAGTAAACGTAGTGCAAACTGAGGCTAACTGCCCAGAAATGCCAACCGTCTCTCCAGCACCGATAGGTGCTCTGGATATTTGCGGTGATGGCTTGGAAACAAAGTCTCAAGCAGTCTCGAAGGAAGAGGTCTCTTGTACCAAAGACCTCTCGATGGCAGACGCAGTAATTAACGTGATTGCAGCCGCTCCTGACGAAACCTCGGCAGAAACGTCTGAGCCAGACCTGAGAAAAGATGAGGCAGACACAACTTTGAAGCTACCAGTTGACAGGACCCCCAACAAGAGCTTGGAACTTTTACTGGGCGACACGGATCGTCCACATTCCAGTAAACATGTAGATGCTAACGTGTCCCGTCTGGAGGGAGCTCGACGAATGGGAACGCCGGCTCTCCTAGTATCTAGACTTACGCAGGGAAGCACCCCAATGCCTGCATTTCGGACAATCTCGTATATTCCACAAGCTCCAAATGATGACAAACTGGAGGAGGAAGCATTGAAGTTGAAAGAGTCATACCTCGAAGGCTACATTACTAGGACGACCACGGCAAAGGAGCAGATGCTGCAAGCTGTCCAGGCAGTCCAAGAAAATATGAACAAATTTACCTTGCCCAAGAGCAAGCCTTGGTGGAACATACTGCTAAATGCAAGCGTGGAAAAATGCTTGGATATGTGGCTGGTGTTGAAGGTTAACACTGACCTCGAGACCCAGAAGTCTGCTGTGGCACCTTCATTTTCTGGCCAGTAAGTCTTTTTGGAACTGCTATGTTTTTTTAGTAGGCTGTAACTCTTTTACATAAAATTGACTGAATATCTTGTCAATATTGCATGAGCTTTTCGTGCACAACATATTCATTGCATTGTGTTTATATGGTCAATTTGTCATTTTTATCTTCTCCAGAATCAATTTCTGGAGCAAAGCAAATGTAAGAAGGTCTCTCCCAGACTCATTTAGAACTACTGTAATATCCAGAGAGGTAGCCCACCTGAAATCGAAAGCAAACTAGGTGAAAATAAGGAATGGGCTAGCTCTCGGTGTGCAATAAGTAAAAGTTTAAAACATTCTAGTTAGATATTGTGACCTGCAAAACTTGTGTGATTGCAGGATGAACCAAAGACGACTGTCCTTCCCAGTCAGCAATGTTCGCTTATCTCCCACCGTGGTTAAGTAACACTGTTTTTGCCAAGTCATCATTGGCCAGGGTCCTGCAATTACTAGAAGAAATGGGGTGTGTGTATGTTTATACAGCCTCAAACTTAGCCTGCCTCAGACGGGCAACTTGTGTCTTAGCTGTAAATGAGCAACTTAACCAGTGCAGTATATAGCCGCTAGCCTGGGGTCTTTAACAGGCACCACGCAGTAGTGATACATGACTGCACGCCGGTACGATGCTCATCCAGATCGAAACGGGCAGGGGTGGGGTTGAATCCAGGATCTTTGGGTTCTGCGGAACGAGCTTTCGCTCTACGTGCTCAGAGCTGGCGTGCGCTAGCCCACTCGGCCACCGATCCCCCTGCAGTTACTAAAAATGAGCTATCTTTCTGTGTTTTTGAAAAAAATAGCAAATCGTGCCAAAAATAGGGGTGGCTTATCTTTCAGGAGTGGTGCATCTCTCAGGATGTTACAGTATTCAATAAAACCTGTAGTAATAATATGGTTATACTGAAGTGAAGTTAAACTATTATACTTGTACAGGCATTTGAGGCACTGGCATACTGAAGAACTGATATAGTGAAACAATTTTCTAGAAAACAGCTACTTTACTATAGAAAGGTTTCGCTGTACAGTCGCCGTTCGATTTTTTGGACGCCGAGAATTCGGACTTGTTCGATATTTCGGACCTGAAGGTTAGAATCGTCGTGAACGATCAGCGGGAAACACCATCGAGAAATTGCCATTTTAAATTCTATGTTGGCTGCACATGGATTCGCTTTGTTTGGCAGCACTACTTGAGTACTGCTAAATCCTACTGGTAGGTGACGCTGTAATTTTTTTATAGCTGCGCGTCATTATCATTATTCTGGTTACAATTTTGCTTTGTTCATTCGCCATTGCAGTTGTGGACTTGTGCCTTTCATCTCTTCTCGGTGAATTGTGTTTTTGGACTGCACTGGCTTGGACGTCACTAGGGTCAGCAGCACCCAGGGCAATGGCCCACTGCAACAATCCCGCCCCCTTCCCTAGGCTGCACCCAAGGCAATCTGCCCCCCCCCCCCGTAGTGGCGCCACTGCTTGGACGTCGTGGCCCCATCTGTTCTTCCATCGCCACGAAGTGTTGCTAAAAGGTGCAGAAAGTGCTCAACCATAACGCTAGAAAAGAAGGCAGCGATTCTCGAGCTAATGTGGAGAGCAAGTCATCTGCTTCTTGCACAGGAGTTACGGTGACGTCACAATGACGCCGAGCTCTGATTGGCTTTGATTGAAGGGGTAGTGGGTGGACCTCAATGTTGAATGCCTTCAGGTCTACCCACTATTTTTTTAATCGGACAATAAGAGCTCTGCATTCTGACATCATTGCAGCCCCTGTGCAAGAAGCAGCTGGACAAAATTGCGCATTGGATAGAAAGTGGCCAAACGCAAACAGAGGCGTACCCTGAAGCAAGGCACTATTGACGGGTTTTTTAAGCCCGCTTAGATGTAATAAAGGTAAGTTTATGAATCTGCTGATTTTTCAAACTGCTTTATTATTCAGACATTTTTTCGGTCCCTGCAAAGCCCAAAAAATTGGTCGGCAACTGTAGTTTCAATATAAATGTGTCCCGAGTTGGTTTGGATGATTACACTTGGTTAAGCTTACTTTTAGCTGGCCCCATGTTAACAGAGAAGGACATTTTCTCATCTGCCCATTAACTAATGGGCATTTACCATAATTTGCAGGGTTCCAAGATTGCAAAAGCAGTCACTATTCTGCATGGCATTGTACCCTAACATTTTTTCTAAAATTTCTTATCTGCAGGCTAACCAGTGTGACCGGCATGCAGTACATCATCGAGACCCAGCTGATGCAGCTGCATAGTGCCAGGGAGGCCCTCCTGCACACCGTGGGAGACCTGTCTGCAGAGCCTTCCACCGAGGAGGTGACCGCTGCCGTGGAGTGCCACCTCAGGCCCAGCAGGAAGAAGCGGGACAAGTGAGGCCCCTGTTTCTCTTCTTCCTGCAAGGGGGCAGCACTACAGTCTAATACCCCTGTCAGACGGGCACCTCGAATGACATTTACCCCAAATGACATTCAGTGTAAATGTCATTTAGGCAGTGTCACATGGCAACTCAAATGACATTTGACTTAAATGACATTCGAGCTCAACTGAGTTCTCCCAAACTCATTTACGGCTCGTAAATGTGTACTCTCGTCAACAGCGGTCAGCACAGGTTCCGCGAATCGAAATAAAACATTATAAATAATATAAATACAATTGAAAACAATGCTTGCAGCAATTCTTTTTTGAAAAAAGTGCTTATAACGTGTATATCTCGCACACCTTTTGCGATACATTTGTTTAATATACTCGCGGTCTCAGTTGCGCATCAGGAACGCGATCCGACGTTCCGGCAGTTCCGGATCCATCGCACTACGATCATTGTCGTCAGCAGGCTCCATCGCTACAGGGACACGGTCTTCGCTTGAATCGATCGCAGACGTAAGCGTCAACGGGGTATACGAATCCGGCGAAGAACGAAAGAGCGCGAGGAACAACGGCAAGCAAGATGCACGGATTTCCGAAAGCAGACGAGCCAAGCGGCGGAACGGCTACGGCTACGGATTACTTGGTTGGGATTGCTGACGTCGTGTCATAGTTGCCACAAAACACCTTGTCTCCGTCAAAACGTGGACTTAGTTTTCATCACGGTGTTTGAATTCTATGTTTTGAGAATTCACTACATTTTATTTACTTAGTGAACAGTAAAATAAACACTAGTTTGCCGGGTTAACAACAGACCGCTATCGTGATAGACATCACCTAAATGACATTTGAGTAGCCCGTCTGACACGACACGACTTAAATGTCATTTGAAAATCCTAGAGGCCTTTAGCGTAAATGACATTCAAGGTGCCCGTCTGACAGGGGTGTAACCCGGATATATCGAATCCAAAGGGGATCGTAAAATAGTTCGATATATCGATAATTTGATATACAAAAAATATGTTAACTTGAGCCCCAGTTGAAATTTACGCGCTTCTCTGCTAATACCGAAGGCCGCGACAAACGGGACCTTACCAAATAGAGCCACTAAGAGTCGCTAAATACAGTAGAGCTAGCTGGTGAAGATCACAAACACCGCCGCGTTTACGCGACGGTGTTTGCGATCGTTTACGCGCGCTCGCGCACGGCCTCCGCACAGCACCGGCGACGAAACGAATTTAAACAAAAATGAAAGAACGGAAAAAGCGAGCGGCATAAAAACAAATAAAAAACGCTCGATCCATAGAATAAAGTTAAGCAAGCAACAAAATTGAAAGCTCACTAAAATCACAACAAAAAAAAAAAAAAGAAAGGCAGAAAAAAAGAAAACGCGCAAAGCAAAAACGGCGAAAGGAAAAGGTAAAAAAAGATAAGGCGTTCAAAGTGCGGTTGCTCAACCGTTGTTGTGGACACACTCGACTTGACGAAGACTTTTTTGCTTATTTTATTCGCTGTGGCTAGCGTTACGTCCGGACGGAGCACGCGTATACCTAACCCTCCCCCCGCCCTCCTCTCTCTCCCCCGTGAACCTAGGGAAGGCGGAGATTTGGACGTAACTTGGGTTACGTCGGACGTAACGCTAGACACTTCGTATTTTATTTTGGGGCTAAGGCGCACTCCCTGCCCTCCCTACGCGCGCGTGCCCTTCCCTTTGCTTTTGCAATCTTCCAATTTTTATTTTTTACAACATCTTTTTTTTTTTTGTTGTGTATTCCCGTGCGCGTATGCTGGCTTGGCGGACTGCCAGCCCGGCAACGCGAGCTATGTGCTCCGCGGGCGCAATCTGACCGCGGGAGAAGCGAAGGGCCGCCGTGCTTCGTTCGCTATATCGAGTGTCTCCGCCATGGGAGTCCCTGGGAGTTCGATACAAAAAGACAGCGCTCCTATACTATTACATGTGATTTTCAAGGGGATGTTTGGACTGTTCGATATAAGCAATAATTCGAAATACCTGGGTGTGATATAACCGGGCTCGACTGTATTGCCAGAAGCTATGGGCTTTTGACCAGACAAAACAAACTTGATCGATCATGTCGTATCACCATATACGAAGAGGTGGTTACCGATATATAGTAGTAAATTCGAAGAAAGTTGGTTTGAGCTTGTGAAAGGTTAGAGCTGTAATTCTCAGATGGGGGTCCACAAACATTTTGGGGTCCCTGAAGGCCTTAGGGTCTCCGAAGCCTTCGACCGTCATTCAAACCGAGCAATGAGTCTTTTTTCCTAATGATGCTGATTGTCCCACGACGCTAAATAGACGAAACCATGTGCGCTGAGTAAGTAAGGTTGATTATTCTCTGTTTCAGAGCTTCAAAGCTGGTCTGCACGCATTTACGCATGTAGTTCTCTTCATGTACACACCTTTGTAATTGTAATTGTCCAATACCCCCCTTCCTCCCTGGTGGATGGTGTCACCAAAACATCAGTGACATTCTAAATACTTTGATGCTATAGATATAAGAACTGCCTCACCGTGTACTACCGTATTTACTCGCATAATGAACACATTTTTTTTTCACGACAAATTTACACATATTTGGGGTGTGCGTTCATTACGCAGGGTAAAAGTTTTGCACTTACCCGTACACACCTTGCGCAAATGTCATTGTAGGTGCCAATATGACAAGGCAGGGTACTGCAGCACGTCCCCACTGATGGATGCGCACCCACGGCTGGTTGTGGGTGTGCCACAGTAACCATGCTCTGTAAATTGCAAACCTTTTTTAGGGAGCTTTCAGCGTGCCTTTTGCTGAATGAAAAGTGACCTATGAAGCTCACTCAGCACGGAGAACAACGCGACCATTCTTAGGCCTAACCACTTTTACGATTTCTGTCCGAAAGCGGACCACAGACAATGGCGTGTTTGTTAACATCAATGCATCCGATGGGCAAAGCATGTCTGGGGCTGGCCAATGTTTTGACCCCAGCTTCGTAAAGTGTGCGCGCCACTCAGTTCCACGGTTGGTCACTTTTGCAACTACGCACTTGCAGCCATTACGAGAGCGGCTTGGCTTGGCTTTACTTGACTTGGCCTGGCCTGGCCGCGTGGCGGCAAAAGAAAATTGGCTTGGTGGGCTTGGTGGCTAGCTAAGTTGGACGCAGTTTGAGACTCGCAGAGCCGGAAACTGGAGGTGCGTTCATTATGCGAAGGGAAAAAAACAAAGTCTACATATTGAGGCCCATTGTGGGGGGTGTGTTCACTATGTAAGTGGGTTCATTATGTGAGTAAATACGGTATTGCATATATTTTGTAATTGGTGAGAGCTGGAAGAACTGATCTGATGTCACCATGCAAACAAAGATATTGTTATTTGGATTCAAAAGTTGAATGATTACCGTGTGATGAGCAGTATATAATTTGTTTAGAGCGATGGGATGTGAAAATATTGCATTGTAGTAAAAACTAGGGAAATGCCTCGCTCTTTCCCATGGCACTTCAGTTTTGTACCCACGTGGTAAATTATTTGCTGCTCAGAATGTTAAGGTTACAAGGACAAAAAGGCAGGGTTTCGTTTTTTACGGTTTTTGAGAGCATTTCCTAGCTAGAAATACTGTAAACCCTTAACTTGAAGTCATAAGAACTAGGAAAAATTCGAGGTAAGCGGAGTTTTGAGATAAGCAAGGTACCGAATTTTCATTGCACTTGCCGCGCATTGTGCGAATGGAGCCCTTGCAACAATCACGCCTATTGGCTTGACACTCGTGCGGCGCCCTGGGGAGAACAAAACATTCGCAACAAAATTTTCAACGAGCAAAACTGACAAGGTGAAATAGCAAAATCGAGAAGAACAAGAAAAAAAAAGAGAAAAAGACAGAGTGCCACCTTGGCCTTGAGTGCGAGGGAGAGAGGTACAGCGGCACAAACCACCAAGGTATCGGGAGAAAAAAATATTAAGACAACAAACCTGCTTGAGGAGCACGCTGCTAGCGCATTTTTGCGCACTCGCAGAATGATGCACAATTTTGTTTGCTTTTTGGTGTTTGTTTTCGGATTGCTGTTTTTTCCGCAACCAATGTTTAGCCACCACTTCATTGTTTGCTGCGCCCTGCCTGTTTTTTTTGTAATATTTGTTACAAAAATTTTAGATATACAAGTTCCATCCTGAAAACTTAGATAAGCAATGAGTAAATGCATTGTGCCTATGAGAGTTCATTCCATCACAAAAGAATCTTTCGACTTAACCGATATTTCGAGATAGCCGAGTTCGAATTATCGAGGGATTACTGTAGTTTCCCAGAAATGTAAGGCTTGTCTAGCTCCAATGTGCCTGTCAAGAACAAATTTCGAAATCATCTCCAGCTTCTCTTCTAAGATCCAGATTTGTGAACTCTTATTCGAAAGTTACGGACACGTCGACTGAAGGCCTTCGTGACCCAGGTGCAAGTACTGCACCATCCACGAGATGTTCAACCGGTATGAGAGCCGCCTGTTCTGCTTCACCGAGGACGCCGCACACGTGGAAGAGCAGAACAAGGAGGATGCACTGCTCGCCTCTCTTCGGCGGGGTAACTGGGGAGACAGCAACCTTGAGAAGATCATCAAGAGCCTCTGCAAGAACGCCGCATTCTGTGGTGAGATGCAAAGCCGCCTGCATTGCAACGAGTGTGCTTCTGCATACCACCGTATTTACTCGAGTAATAGCCGCACTGTTTATGAAGAAAACCTGAGGGTTTGCTTTTCCGCGGAGCACGCGGATTGCCAATCACCGCGATCTACAACGTGATTCCAGCGGTTTACAGGACAGAGATAACGTCTTCACGCGAAGATACCATCTGTGAAGGTTGCATTTGTACGGAGGCTCATGTTCTCGATCTAGTTATTCGTTATGTAATTTATGCACAATGCGATGATTGGGTGTATATGTGTTTTGCGGGAAAGCAGACACAAGGACCTTGTTCATAAATAGTGCGGCTATTACTCGAGTAAATACGGTATAAACTACTTTATGATTGCGGGCTCAATATCTCGCGAATTCGGCGAAGTGTGGGTTTCAGAATATTTTGTGGGCACAAAATTTTGCGAATTTGAGTGATGTGCCATGTGTTCGGTACAATCATGGTGCAATATATCCGCATTACCAAAGGTTTTCAATATTTCTGAAGTGGTGAAATTCACGAAAGTTAGGTCCTTGCAAAAATGCAAGGACCTAATTAAATGTAAGGTAATTTGCCATGTTTTGGCTAGAAAAAAACATGTTTCGTTGGGCGGTTGCTAAATTAAATTGAGTGATTTTGTGGGTACTGTGCTAAACAGATAGGAGTAATTAAGAAATTTGGTTCAGATGAGCTTCGTGCTTTTGAAACTTCGTGCAGTGCCTCTCTTGACTGAAAGTTTCAAAGGTAATTGCCTAAGTTAGTCATTATTAAAAGTTGTATTTTTTCGTTTTAGGCAATAAAGCAGTGTGTGACGATGGAGCATTGCACATGCAGCTGTTCACTGCCTTCAAGAAAGAGTTTCGGGTGAGCACCTCGTACATACAAATACCGGCAGGCATGTGGGGTACCCGTATACAGCCCTTCTATCTTTGCTGCACAGAGTTTGCCATCCTCTTCTTTTCTCCTACTTTCCTTTCTTTTACTTCTGCTTCCATGTATCCACACTAACCAACGTAATTTATTTTCTCTCTCTTTCTCAATCTGCTGCTCTTCTTGCTCTTGAGTCCCTTCAGTCTAAACTTTTTGAAGGAACAAGTTTGGTCACATGACCTGCACCACGCCGCAGAGATTGTGTCAGAAACTGAGCCAATACTATTAGACCCGGCATACCGTAAAATACCGGGCAAGCGCCCGCTCAATATTTAGAGATAATCGCAGAAAAATGGGGGATGGGCGCTTGTCCGGTCATCAATTTTACATATCAATGTACTGTGCCTATTTTTTCAGATCTTACAAATTTGGGAAGGGGCGCTTAGTGTGGAATGGGCGGATGCACGGTATTCTGCGGTAGTGTTTACACATCATTATCTTCAATTCCTAGGCCATGCGGGCCGTGTACATGAGCACCACCGATCTCGTGGCTGCGCTCGATGAACTGAAATGGCCACTCTGCGGCTGGAACTCCAACCTGACAAGACCGTCCACCGCGGCGGTAACAACAAGGACGACGACTCCATTCAGAAGCCCACGAATGTACTTTCGCCGTGGGAAGTAAGCCACCTTAGAACATATCTGAAACTCTCTCTTTGGTGTGAGAGTTCACAAAATGCACTGTCAAGAGCAGAGAGCTCGCTAGCCATGGGGCATGGCAAACCTTTTGCTGAATGATGGGAACACCAAGGAGCATGCTCTTCTTGTAGGTGCACATGCTGCACATGTTTGCTTCTGCAGCAGTAACTTTTTAAGCAAATGCCTAATTTTAGTAATTTATTTTGAATCTTTCCTACAGGCAGTGCGAGTTCATGCAGGGCTGAACCTGCAAGCCCAACATGCACCTTAGAATTTCAGTCAATCCTTTACGGTGCTACTCTGAGGAGACAGATTATATACTGTAATCCCTCGTTACGACAAAGTCAACGGGACAGCGAAAAAAATTTGATATAAGCGTTAATTCGATAAAAGCAAGAGTAAAATAAACAGTGCCAGCAGCCTTTCGAACCCGTGCATTAGATTTTTGTGGAATCGTAGGACCAAGAGCGGTTTCTCGCATGGTCTGTCTAACATCACGGCGCTAACATCAGGAGGAAAACGACTCTTTAGTCAGCTCCGCGCCGACCGCGAGTCTTTGGCCGAATATATTGAATATTCGAGTGACCGAATGCTAGGATTTCGATTACGCGAATCGATTTATTGAAACTTTCTATTCGATTCATATTCGAGTATTACACACCCCTAGTAATAAGGCGTTGTCGGACGCCGATACACTTCCCAAATGATCCGGTTAAAAATTCATGCATTTTGGTCGGGACCATGTTGAACTTTGATAAAAGCGATACGGTAAGGATGTACAAAGCGGTAGTACAGTAAACTTTCGTTAATTCGACCTCGACGGGACATTGAAATTTGGTCGAATTATCCGAGATGATAGAATTTAAAAAATGACGAAAAACAGTTAAAATTAAACTTCCTTTTATTGTCCAAACTAGTACTCACGGATGGTATGCTACCGTCTGCACTTTTAGCGTGTCCAAAAGCATGCTCTGGAGAGCAGCGTAACTAAATGTCACGTCCTCAAAAAATTGCGCACTACAAAAAAAAAAAAGAAGAAAAAGGGAGTTTAGAGTTGACTTTGGCGCCTGGCAGCCAGACCATCGACGACAAAGAAAAAATAACAAAAAAAAGGAAAAGAGAATTTGCGCTTTTTGACTGCGCAAGATGGACCGCACACGATGCTACAGAAAAGCGCTTTGAGAGCACGCGCTGAGAATGCTTTACAAGCCGACTTTGGCGTCAAGCGGCCAGACCGTCAACAACAGAAAAAAACAACAACAACAGAAAAAAAGAGGAAAAGAGAACTTGCGTTTTCCGGCGCGCAAGATGGACCGCACACGATGCTACAGAAAAGTGCTTCGAGTGGCGCGCTTTTCCTCGCCCGACCGCGTGCTATGTTCTCCGTGCTACTCCACGACGGATTGGTTTGCGCTGGCTCGTGTCATTTGCTACGGTCTATCTCAATGGCGTAGAGGAGCAGGCGCATATTTGCGCACGTTCGGCTTTGCAGCAGCAAAGGGCCCGTCTTTCGCTGTATGTTGGTGGTTTTCCCGCCGTAGTGCCGTGCAATGTGAGCCCGTGCGCATTTACTCGGGACGAATTATCCGATGTGGAGTCTTCTCGAGTTCGAACTATCCAACTTTTCCTCCCATAGAAATGTATGGGCACCCGCCGGAACTTTTGAACACGATCGCATTAAACGAAAAGTCGAATTAACCGAGGTCGAACTAACGAAAGTTTGCTGTACAGCTTAAGATAAAATGACAAATACACACCACTTACTTGTCAGAAAATGAAACCAGAGACATTTCATAAAGAAACCCAAACACATCTATTTTATTTTACTCCGGGCGACAAAATTCAGTAGTCGCTGTTTAGCGCTGTGCCGGCCTCTCAGCGCAAAACGCATCTTCAATCTGGTTGAAATACAGAGCCAACTCCTCCATCAGGCCGCTTCTTCAGGGCAGAAGGTGTAACACATCCAATGCCCACGCGGTTTCTGCGACTGTCGGATACGGCGTGTCTGCCACCCCGATGTCGTCGTCGTCTTCATCGCTTAGGCTGCAGGAGGACACTTGGGGAGCAACAGAGGCGACAATGGTCATCGTCGGTCCAGTCCTGTGGCGTCGCTGCGTCAATGTCTACATCTTGGAAAACGTCGAACTGTACGCTTTCTCCAGCGCCTTTCCGCTCCAAGACCTCTGCGAGAAGGCTCTCACAAGCATCGTCTTCAAGGTTGCAGCTTTTGCTGGTGTCACCCGTCTCACCGGTGTTGACCGCGCTCAAGTCGAACTTTGCACGTCTGAAGCAGTTGCACACCGTTGACGGCTCAACTTGCCGCCACAAGTATGCTAGCAAGTGAATTCCACTCAGTAAGTTGATGGCATAAGTCTTATCAGTCTCCATTGAAAGTTGCATCCGGCGCAGCAGGTTCTTCCTGTAGGTCTGCTTGATGGCACGGATTATTCCCTTGTCCGGGGGCTGTGCGAGTGCAGTCGTGTTGGGGGCCAAAAAACAAGCTTGATGGCAGAGAGGTTCTCCACTTGGACATGAGCTGACGCGTTGTCGAGCACCACGACGACACTTCTCTTTTCCGCAGCAAAACAGCGATCAAGCAGACGCACATACTCTTCAAAAATCTTCGCTGTCATCCAAGCTTTTGTATTGCTGCGGTAGAGGATGTCCGATGGCAGTTGGCCACCCTTAAAACACCTTGGCTATCTCAGACTTTCCAATCACCAGGAGTGGGGCTTTTCACTTACAGTCATGTTGACAATAAATGCAACTGAAATTCGGTCCTTGGCATGCTTGCTGCCCGTGCAAGCTTACCCCTTAAAAACAAGGGTCCTGTTTAGCAGCAGCTTGAAGAATAACGCAGACTCGTTCAGGTTAAAGATGTCGTCGGGGGCATAGTTCGTCAAAATTTGCTGCAGCTGCCCGTTCTGCCACTCTTCTGCGCCATCCGTGTCTGCTGCTGCACTTCTCCAGAAATGATTCTTGTGGCGACATTGTAGCATGCCCTGAACCTTGACAACCAGCCACTTCTGCAAATGAAGCCGTCATGGTGCAGCTGCGTAGCGAAGAACTGTGCTTTCTCGAGGAGAAGGGGACCACTGACCAACAGGTTTTTTGTTCTTGCTTTCTTGAGCCACAGCACTAACGCCTCCTCGACGTCAGGAAAGTCTATCCTCGCCAGCAATACCTTTTGACATTGGTCACTGCCACACTCTGGTCACTGCCACTCATCAGCTTCTCTCATGCGTTCCATACACCGCATAGCGGTTGTTAATGGCAGTCCCCTCTCACGTGCCAGCGCCGACTTCTTTGTTCCGCGCTCGATGGACTTGAAAATATCCAGCTTCTCCTTGATGCTGAGGACGCGGAGTTTTTGACGTCTCGACATCGTCCCGTCTTTGCGCACACAATGCATTCTCTGCACACTTGGATATCAAATGGCTGACGGTTTCCAGAATACAAGTGTGCTAAAATCCGAGTGCCTGAGTAGCCTGAGCAGCAGAGAAAGCCTGTTCAGAAAATCGCAACTATGCGCAACCAATCGCAAGTTCGCAACCTCCTGCGCAGCCCGGCAAGCAAGCCAAGCCTGCGACCACGACAACGTCAAGAACGTTGTTCACCGGTTCATCACTCCTCCGCTCCTTCTTTCCACCAGCCGCGCCCGTAAACCACGTCAACTGCCGCCACTGTTCCCTCGCCAGCAACGATGCCGATGTTCGTTGGTTAGCTACTCACCAGCGTCAAGTTGCGTGGTGCCACGCCACCGGACTCGCGCCCTCGCGCTCGCACAGGGTCGGCTCCACCCTCCCCTAGTCCTACCCGAACTGTGTGAACTTCGCGTGTTCGCTCCCTCGCTATCCTCGCGCTTAGCGGCTGGCGTCGGCAGTGGTCGCTGCTGCTGGTCGCTGACTTTAGCACTGCTGCAGCGCCTCAAGCAGGGCAGCAACTTCGAACTAAGTACAAACCGGGAAGTGAAACCATTGTGCGTTGACCGGTAGTTACATGATAAGCGATTACGCATTAAGCGGGCATTGAATGCATTAGGTTTAACGGGAGACGTGTCAGGGATTCGACTATGCTGCTTTTAAAGCATAACTACTGGCTTATGCTTGGTCGCGTGGTATCGAGGTTTTACTGTCATTGAAAGTAGTGATTTCGTTGTAACGAGGGACTACTGTATAAGAATTCTAGCAGTCGGACCCATCCACCAGGAGGCGAAATAATAATGGATTCATTTTAAAATATATTGTTATATGTAAGCACCGTGAAATTCCGTAAGAATGCCCACCCAAAATGAAGAGATAAATGATGAAAAATATGGGGTGGGCTATCTTTAGAAATGCCACAGCAAAACTTCATAAAAAATTTAAGGATAAACACCAGGATGCCTGTTACAAACCACTTGACGCTGGAACTGATACAGATCGCGGACACGGAAAATTCAGCGTTTCACGATGCGATAAACATGCGGGGATTTGCTACAAACTTTTATGTCAGAGGAGAGGATACCGCAGGTAGTGGGCGCAGCAGATTCGCGTTTTATGGTGCGAAAGACCCAGCGGAAACCCGCTGAGAACTTGCATCTCATGAGAACGGATACCGCAGACCGTGGACGCAGCAGATTCGAGTTTCATGGTGCAATAAACACTCCGGGACCTGCTACAAACTTGCCTGTCACGGGAACCGATATCGCACGCACAACTAGCAGACGAACGCAGGAATTTGCTACAAACTTGCATGTCACGGAAGCCGCTAGGTTGCAAGTGCAGCGGAATCGCATTATATTGCGCCGCAGATCGTGGACAAAAACACAGGAAGCAGCTACAAACTCGCATGCCAAGTAAACAGATACCGCAGATTGTGGATGCCGCAGCTTACACTTTCGATGCAATCTACACAGCGGGAACGCTCGCATGTTACAGGAGCCTATATCGTGCACGCCAATCGCAGACAAAAATTGATGTTGATTGGGGCGAAGCTCTGGCGGTTGCTTGTCTGCGTAGACGCTGAGCCGCAGCATGCGGAGCCTTTCGTTCATTTTCATCCATGTCAGAAAGAGAATCTGTGGTATGGAACGTGGTTATATACGCATTTGAGCATTTGACCGCAGCGCCCTCTCGTCTATAAACGTCGAGCCAATGCATGCAAGAGTTTAACGCGATTATATACGCATTTGACCGCAGCGCCCTCTCCTCTATAGACGTTGAGTGGCTGCATGCAACGTTTCATCCATGAGCATCCCCAGCTCTTGAGTTACTACCACATCTCAGAGCCCCCTACTCGTCCCGCGGTCGTGGCCGAGTGGTTAAAGGGGGACTCAAGCGGCTTTTGGGGAAGCTACTTTTTGGTGCGATGGCGTTAAGGAAGTGTCAGTGAATGAGTATCTTCAGTTTTAGAAGGCAGAACCGCCTATTAATCACGCAGGAATAAAATACGTGCGGACTCTTTTCTGTACTTGCGAGGACCAATGAAATTATCGTATGTTTGAAAATTTTGGCGGCCTTTCTTTCCCGCTGCGTTGGAAACAACCGCAGCGGCAGACCAATCACAGGTCGAGGAGAACTGGTGGCGCGCGTTGCGCATGCCGGTCGCGGGCCGGCTTCTTCTCTGCGAACATGGCGTCGGTGGTGATCGTTGGCGTGGTCGGCGTGGTGGAAGCTCATCGTTCCGCGTAAAAGCGCTATCCTTGACTGTGAATTTTCGTCGTGTGTCGCTATGATAACCCAGCACGTACTAGAAGGGAAGATCCACCTACTCGTGCGGCGATGTCGTGGCGGCACTCTCAAGACAGCAGAAACGCCCGTGCCGTCGTGTTTGTTTACTTCGACTACAGTGGTGCTTTCTAAGCATTTGTGTCCTCGAACATCGCCCGGATTTCTTATTTGGCGCATTTCATGCGTGTGCTCAAGTTCGAAGGTATTACTGGCGCAGGAAACAATACATCATTTCTGCT
>JAZHYW010042067.1:0-72409 GCA_037355805.1 Ixodes ricinus | reverse complement strand
TCAGCTGTATTGTGGAATATTTTTTAGACCTCAAGAGCTCTGGGGACACCTTAAATTATGTTATTGGTGTTGCTTAACAGATAGTTATTGGTAAGCATCATTATAATTTCCAAGATTGTTCTGAGCAGCCGGTGTGCACGTTCTATGTTCCCAACAAGGCACAAAAAAATTCTAAATATGAGGGAATTGCAATCAAGGCTATGACAAAACCAAGGTAGTACACAAAGAAAGCATTCTATGGGGATGTGAGGTGTACTATCTGTGCTGCACCAAAATAAGCATTCCTTTGTTGAAAAACACACGTGTTACGTAGGCTAACTCTCCGACAAACCAAAGATAGACGATGTTAGTTAGAGTACACTAACTTTCAGTAGTAGGTAATAGCCATGGGTGTGGGGCATATTAGGGGCGAAGCTCTTAGGGGCTTGCCGTGTCCGTATGTAGCTCCGGCGTCCGGTGCTCGTGCTCCTGAGCTCACGTGCTCGTGTAAAGCAAAAAAAAAAAAAAAAGATGAAAAAAAAAAAATTGTTTGCGCAGTCAACAGGATGTGAACCTGTGTGGGGAGACCCCAATGGATTTCTAATCCATCGCCTTAACTACTCGGCCACGACTGCGGGACGAGTAGAGGGCTCTGAGATGTGGTAGTAACTCAAGAGCTGGGGATGTCATGGATGAAATGTTGCATGTAGCCGCTCAACGTCTATACAGGAGAGGGCGCTGCGGTCAAATGCGTATATAATTGCGTTAAACTTTGCATGCATTGACTGAGCATTTATAGACGAGAGGGCATGTGGCAATGCTATCCATTCCATACCACACATTCTCTTTCTGACATAGATGAAAACGAAGCGAAAGGCTCCGCATGCTGCGGCTCTGCGTCTACGCAGACGAGCACCACCAGAGCTTCGCCGCAATCAACATCATTCACCACGTGGAGATGCAGTCAATTTTTTGTTATATGCCCCACACCCATGTGGGGCATATATGTGTGTCATATAGCTTCATGTGATGTGTGTGTCATATATGTGTGTCATATTGCTTCATGTGATATTTGATGTGTCATATTGCTTCATGTGCAAGTTAGTCAAATATAAGAATTTGCACGTGTCCTTTGAAAATTGCTACTCTTCCCGTGGTCAGGAAAGAGTTGAGCAGTATAACACAATGGTGTACGAATTGGCAGGTATCACTAAACAACTCTAAGTGTATGCATGTGCCTCACACACAAGAAAACTCCCCTCGGTTTTAGATACGCCATCAACAATCATCCCTTAGTAACTGTCAATGAATACAAATATCTCAAAGAACCAAAGTTTCGCCATTGCTTTCTGCACAATCCATGCTACATGATACATGATGTGATTATAAAATCACGTCTGCAGCATGGATTGTGCAGAAAGCAATGGCAAAACTTTGGTTCTTAAAAGAAAACTTAGAAGTTGCACACCACAAGCAAAATTAACAGTGTACAGCAGTACCGTACGTCCTGTACTGGAGTATGCCGATGTGGTATTATTTTTAACATGAACCAAATTTATTGGGTCCAGAAGAAAGCGTTGCGATTTCTGTACAAGGTATACAGAAGAAAGAGCTCAATTATAAAATTATACTACTTACCAAAAATGCAACATCTTCAAATGCATCACAAAATCAATCGTCTTAAGCTTCTTTATAATATTCTGAACAACTCTTTGCGAATGTCAATTCAAAATCACACACAATACAACTCAAGTAGGCAAACGCCTACTTGAATTGGTCGCTGACATCGTCTGGAAATTTAGACGATGTCGGCGATGCCAGGAGTCTATCTTGCACACCAATCGATTTTCATTGACAGGCATGTTGGCAGATATGCTGGTTTTGACAGGCATTTCAGGTAAATCATATTTACAGGCTGAATAAACTACCGGGTTTAAAAGTGGGAGGGAGAGAGAGGCTTTATCCCAAATGAAGTATTGTGCCAATTCATATTTCAACCATTTTTTAGTACCCATTGTAAATGGAACCTGCTCTGACCATAGCATTATTTCTAAAAAAGAAGGTTCTGCATTCCTTTTGCACTCTATTTGTTCTAATTAAGTAATATGCTCCAGTATCAGAGAGGAACTCTCAGTCATTTAAAAGATTAACTCATTTAGCGATACAATCACTTTTTAATCTTCAAGTGATGTGCTAACAGATGTTGGCATCTGTTCCAAAGGCATCAGTGGCTGCTCCAAACCAATGTTTTGGCTGCTACAGAACCTGCTACAGAAGGTCAAATGCCGCTCTTCCATCACTGACTTTACCGAGGGGCAGGGACGGTCGAGGAAGTCGGGGAACCCGTGAGGGTACTCTGGGGAACTCCTGGGAACCTGGGAACCCAGTCTGAGAACCCATGGCCTGGCAGTTTTCGTGTGCTTGTAAATGTGTCTTTTGGCCTGAGACTACCAGACCCTTTAGTATGTGTGAATACAGTATTTCGCCTGTATACAAAAGTGTACTTAGCACTCTAGTTTAGTCTGGTTCTGGCGGCGTTATGTAAAAAGGAAGGATATAAGTCAGACTGTATGAAAAAGTGTGCTGGCCCTGAAGCTATGTGGGTTCAGATTTGGTGTTATTGAAAACAGAGTATGATTTTGGAAGCTTTGAGAAAATGAAGAGTGAGATGTGTGATACTGATGCGACACGTTCTGCCGTGTTCTTACCTCCCCAGATTTGTACGGCCTGTTTCTGTTCCTGGGAGAAGAACCGTACGACAGTGAATTCTGGTGGAAGGAACTGCTGTTGATTCCATACTGCAATGGTAACACAGAGCCGCTGGTCTCCTTGCTTTCGAGCTGCTTCAAAAGAACCATAAAAAGGAATGTCTTGGAACAGGTGGGCATGCCGGGATCTTGCACTTCCTGACTATTGCATGCTAACGACTTTTAACCCTCTAAACTCGTAAATAGCTGCTAACGTGTTACTAAAAAGTCTTAAAAACTAATCGCTGGTCTGATGCTTTCCCAGGATTAATCTTGCGGCTCTTTAGCAGTAATAGTTTTTGTAGTGTTAGTACGTACAATGTTTTAAAATATATTCTTAATAACTTCCCGGAAATATTTTTTTTCCATTTTTTTTTTATTTTTGTTTTGTGTACACATTTAGTTACTGTTTAGACCCAAAGTCAAACAGTTATATTACATTCGAGAAAAGTTGGCTGACACATAGATTTATATGTTTAGCTTGATAAGATTTTGTGCAAACAAGAGCCTGCCATTGGAAACTATGAAGTTGAGCTTTCCATCCTCGTTACTGGAAAGCTTCTGATATACCACTACATTTATACCTTGAGAGCTTGGATGAAGGTTTGTGTTGTTCGTACACATTGTTGATCATTTACCAAAAGTTTTGTCGGTGACACTTGTTAGGGTGTTTCGACCGCAACATCTGGTTTGTACACATTGTTGATCATTTACCAAAAGTTTTGTCAGTGACACTTGTTAGGGTGTTTGACCGCAACATCTGAAGCTGTGCAGTATGACAAACAATGAGCTCACTGTCTACAAAATGAAATCCATTTCTCACTCATGTCCCTAGATTGGCGTTCCCCTCAAGAGAGCCACTTTCATTCATTGCATTTCTCTCCTGTGGAAGAAGTGTTCTACAAAAGGGAGGCTGAAAAATGTGCCTCTGCATTCCTGGAACAAGTTCGGAAGTTTCCAGATCACAGTGTCAAGGTTGAGAAGCTGGACAGACACTCGGTCGGACTGGTGAGTGGGATAGTTTGCCGACTTCATGTCTGCCTGAAAACATAGGACCCGGTTTGAACGAATCGGGCAGTTTTAGTGTTGTCCTACAAAGTTTTGAAGTAAAAGGGTTCAGACCCCCGGAGGATTGTTTATTGGAAGTTAAAGTTTAACTGAACAAACACGTCTCGGAATCTCTTCTCCAGCATGCCTCCACATGAATCATGAGGAATCTTGTCAGTTAAAGGGGCCCTGCAACAACTTTTTGACTGGTTTTTAATTTGCACCGAACCTGAGCACACTGAACGTAGTAACTTAATGAAACTTTTCTTTTCTCAAATTTCACTTTATTTTGGAAGTTATAGGCAAATTAGAATTACAAAAACAAGCAACAAATAACCTGCTTCATGACGTCGTAGGTCCTGGCTTGAGTGGCCGTGAACTATAGTCGGTGACAGGTCAAGAACGAAGTGGAAGCTCCTCCCACCTTTTTCCACTTGAGCGGAGCGAACGGTTGGAGAGGAGGTCGCCTCCTCTCCACCGTTCGCTCCACTGAAGTGGAAAGGGGTGGGAGGAGCTTCCACTCCGCTCTTGACCTGTCACCGACTATAGAGGAGGGGTAGTGAGCCATTCGAGCTCTCACCTCTGCCGCACTTCGTGTCGACGGCTCGAGAGGGCGCCACTGAAGCATGTGTTGGATAGGCTGTATGCAGCGGGCGGCCAGGGCGGCTCGCATTGCATTTGCTGCGTGATTAAAGACTATTTCGGCATAACACTTCATTGGCCACAAACAACAGCAAACACGGGGTAAAGATCAGTTCAGAACGGGAGCCACTTCGCGCTGCCATACCGCCAAATGGCCAAATCGTCAACAGGGCCCGCGCCGAAGGCCTTCGGAACGCTCGGAGCCGGTCGGATCTTCGAGCCGGTATACGACCGCAGCGTTGCCGCGTACATCCGGGACCTTTCCGTGTCGGCGCCTGATCCCACTACTCCTTTCTAGTATGCGCCGCCTTTTCCACCGCTTGGTGGCGGGTATGTCGACAGGTCATTTCTTGTTTCCGTACTTTATAAACTGCATTTGTTTCTTTTCTGATCTAAAATACTGAACAAAAGCTACTTTCATACATAATTGAAACGGTTCCCAACACTTATATTTTGTATCTCGACTAAAAAAAAAGCTCTTAGCAGCTCTCACCAGTAGTAAGGCCAGGACCTAAGATGTCACATATTGCGCGCTTTCGGCAACGCGGGTCGCCCTCGTCTGTGGAGGAGGTTTCCGCGTCATCCGGTTAAAATATGACGCACTGATATTTAGTTACTCTCTCCGTGCCCGCTGGCTTGCCCGAACCCCAAGAGACGTGGAAACTGCAAAAAAGGTAGACGCTTAAATATGATTGCAGGGCCCCTTTAAAAGGGCATGTACCATGGGAAATTTTTCTTTTTATTATGTACAATATTGAAATTAGTTTTTTCCAGTTTATGTTGCTTTTTCGTTTTTATAAATCTGGTGTTAGATTTGATATCGCTTGTTTTTTTTTTAGGTTCTCGATGCAATGTACATACAGAAAACAAAATGTTCTTGTGCACGCGTCAGGCATGGCAACACACTTCAGAAAGCCTAGTAAAAGGAACTAATTCTCTCTTTTAGACCACTGAGTGCAGTGAACAACAAAAATAATGTTTGCAATGCTTCTTTCATTTTTAAGTAACTAAAAATAGCAAAAATGACGTGTCAAGGGGCTAACAAACAATTCTTAAATTTTTCATAAATATAGAAAAATATACATTTTAAGCAAACCGAGATACTTGCATTCTACATATTCTAAGGTATATCCATGCAAAATTTGGTTGTGATAGAATAATATTCAAAACAAAAATACAGTCGAGCCCGGTTATATCACGCTCAGGTATTTTGAATTATTGTTTATATCAAACAGTCCGAACATCCCCTTGAAAATCACATGTAATAGTATAGGATCATTGTCTTTTTGTATCCAACTCCCATGGCGGGGACACTCGATATAGCGAATGACGCCCGGGGCCGCCCGCCCGTTGCTTTTCCATTGCTTTTCTGGCGATCCGATTGTGCCAGTGGCGAGCACTTTGCTTGCGTTGCATGGCTGGCAGACCGCCAAGCCAGCATACAGGCAGGAAGATATGCAGGGAAAGAGCAGTTGTGGGAAAAGCGAGACAATGAACTGTAAGAAAAGAAAGTGGAGGATGGCAAAAGCAAGGGGAAGGACACGCGTGCACGCATGGGGAAAGCAGGGAGTGCTTGCTGTCTGAACTGTAGCCTGTTCCCTTTTCCCAAACACTGCTCATGCTGCGTGACTCCCTAGCCCCAAAATAAAATAAGAAAAAAAAGAAAAACAAAGTCCAGCAAGTCGAGTGTGTTGACAGCAACGGTTGTGCAATCACACTTTGAATGCTTTATCTTTACCTTTTCCTTTTGTCGTTATTGCTTTGGCCATTTTTTTTCGCCTTTCTTTTTTTGTTGTCTGAATTAAGTGAGCTTTTTTTTTGTTGCTTGCTAAAGGGCAACTCCGCTTCATTTTTGGTTTTGAAAAAACAATGCAGTCCTCTTCAGTATCGCCTAGGAAGACCACATGCCAAATATTACGACGCAGTTCTCTCTAAATGTTTCTTAAACGGTCCGGCAAACTTTGCAACTCGCCAAGTTGCCGAAATCGGCTGACTCGAGCGGGCGAATTCAGGCGCAACCAACAGCGCAGTCAAGCCTACGGCATGGGCGGAGCCAACATTGAGCTAAACGTCATCTTCATGGCCCCCTTTTGTTTGTTTTTACTTCTCCGATCGAGCGTAGCGCATGACGTCAGCAACGTTGCCTTTCTGCGCTCAGCGGTGTCCACGTGACTGGCGTACGCGCCTGCGCAGTTCGCTTCTTGGGAGCAGACCGGCCGCCCGCCGTGGTCCCGCCGTTACCGCTGTCTTTCGTGTCACAACCACTGTCGTCGTCTCACCGTTTGCGATTATTGTCTCGCGGAGTTTCGTCCACACTTTGGATACCACGTGCGCAGACTTATGCCGCAGTTGTGCAGACATCGTCGAATGCCGCGGAGACACCAAAACGTGGCGAAGAGTGCGGTGCAGAGCAGACGACACTCGCGCCTGCCACACGCCCGCCCCCAACCCGCCCGTCGTTGGGCCGAGGATCACGTGACATCTCGTACCACGTGATGGCCATGTACTTGGCGGCCCGAGGCCAATGTTGCCGGACGGCGCCGAAGTTTCGGTTTCGATTTCCGCTCGTGTTTAAAATTAGATTTAAAAATATATATCCCATTTTTCGCGAAGCAAACGACGTAGTGTCTTTTAGTAGGGTTTTTGATTCGAAATCACTCATTATCCCGAAATCTTCGGAATTGAGCGGAGTTGCCCTTTAACTTTTTTTATGGGTCAAGAGATTTCTTTTTGTGTCTCGCTTTTCCGTTTTTATTTATTTATTTTTTTATTATTTTTGTATTTTGTCGTTTATGCTTAGGTTGTTCGTTCTCGGGTAAAACCCGATTTTACCCGATTTTTACGCCCCGAACATGTTTCAGGAAAATCGGGTTAAACCCGATTTCTCCCCGAAATCTAAGATTACATAACCAACCTATTTATTTTTACGCCGCGCGAAGTTTGCGGTGCACACACACTAGCTACCCTACCTCAGGACAACAGGGACCTATTGTTCATTTCGCAGGCTGCGCGCAGCATTGTGGACGCTACACAGCTCCCAAGTCCCAACCAACCGCCCAACGAGCGCCTAACTCACGGTGCCGTTCTACGGAGGCCGACTGAGGAAAAACGACAATAGGCGTTGGGTCCTTTCACGAACAACGTCCGAGCCAGTCAGTCGCGTAAACAGATCGGGAAAACTTAACAGGTTTATTCCATAGCGAAATGTCTGATTGAAGACGACCGTCCCTCGAACGGTCGGGGTTTTTGTTGATAGCTGAGAGAGAGGAGGATTCCGTGGGTGGTGCTTCCTTTGAAGCGACCGACGGCAATCGGAGCTGGAAAACCTCTGATGTTCCGCCGATTACCAGCTTGAAACAGACTCTAATTTTAACGCGTTAGCTTTAAAGAATTCTTAATACACTCCAATAAAAAAATAAAAAAAGAAGATTGTATTATTGAATACATTTGTAAATTTAACCCGAAAAAACCCGAATTTCAGAATGTTTCCACAAAAAAACAAATTTCTCCCCGATTACCAACTTGAAGAATAGCACCCGATTTTCACCACCCGAATAAAAAAAAAATATAAAACCCGAAAACGAACAACCCCACTTATGCTGTATGGAGGTTCTGGCCAGCCACGCGTGTAAGCGCAGCAAAGTTTGCGGTCTCTGCCAACTACGCTGTACCTTATTTAGCGGCTCTTGGATGCTCTATTTGGTAAGCTCCCATTTGTCGCGACCTTCGGTATTAGCAGAAACATCAGGAAATTTGAACTCGAGCTTAATTTAACAATTTTTGTATATCAAATATTGATATATCGAACTATTTTATGATCCCCTTTGAATTAGATATATCCGGGTTCGACTGTAGACCATATGCGAAATGTAGAGTGCCATCTAGTAGCGCAACGAGAATTACGTTTGCCATCTTGGTAACGGCGAGAAAAAGGGAATCAGTGACCCAACCGGCAAAGACCCCATGTAAACAAGCGACCGCGCTCGTGCTTGAGATGTGATGCCAACGCATTGCTGCGTTCCGCTGCGGATGCAGTGATAAACCTTCGATTTGTCCGTGACGCAAACGTGAACAGGGTTCATGTTTTTTATTTTTTTATTTGTTACTTGAGATGCAGCTTTTGACATAAAACAATCAGCGACAGTGCGTAAGAAATTTGCGTACGTTATCGCGTGGCGTGAAGCCATTTACAACTACTGAACTGGGCCCTAATCTTTTCAAAAAGTTGTATCAAATTTGTTACGGATTTTTTTTTTTTCTTTTATGCACATTGTAGCGTTGGCCTTGGTTTTTCTTGATGTGCAAGCAGCTCAATGTATGCGGACAAGACCAAGGCTGTTAAGCGAGGCAAAAAGATTAGTTTTAATAATCTATGCCACAAACCATAATTGAAGATGTATATTGCTAACTAACTAGATTTAAAGCTAGAATTACCAAAATAGCTAAATTCAGAGCTAAATTAAAAAAAAAAAAGAAAAGCCAAATAATTTGGAGGCGGTCACAAATCGTCCATCCAAACATTGTGCCGCCCTAGGCAGCTGCCTATGGGTAAGTCCGCCCTGGCAATATCGCACACCCAAAGTGCTCATGGGCCAAAAATGTTATTTACCCGCATTTTAGTTTAGTCCATGAGGATGACTCGTACGACTAATGCATGAGGGAAACCTTAGAACTCTCAATGGAAACGAGTTAGAGTTTTTTTCTCTGACACCACAATCTGTACCTGTTTTATCAGCAAAGTAGATTGCATGGTGGCAGGTTTCGAAGTAACACTCAGGACAACAGATGTAACAGATGGGAGATTAATGCACATATTCCCACGGGAACAAGTCGACTCTCATTAATTCAAAATCTCTTAATTCGAAATTGCGGAAAATTCAAACTAACATGCAGGTCCCATCCTATGCGTCTCCATAGGAGGAAACTCCTGATAATTCAAACTTTGCTTTATTCAAACAAATTTTCAGCCCCCTCGAGTTTGAATTAATGAGAGTCGACTGTATAACGGGACTGGCTCCTGCAAACGTAACAGCAGGTGAAGTGTATCAAACTGTAAGTTATCTATCATACTGTAAATTGAGCATAGCATGATGTCATCTCGACAGCAGCAGTGGTAACACCTTAACGAGGCCTTGCTGTTTCTCCAGCTATTGCAGCCCCTGAAGCGCTTACGTCAGGCATGCTGCCATCCTCAAGCAGTCCGAGGAAGTTGCCTACCCATGAGAACCGAGTATGTTGTCTATTTCGCACCGAGCTTATGGCTGGGAACTTATGAGTCGAGTGTGGTTTCAGCACCATGACCATGGAGGAGCTTTTGACATCTCTCATCAAGAAGACGACCGTGGAATGCGAGGAGGCACATCGACGCATGATATCTGCCATGAATGGTGACTCATTTTCACTTCAGAGATTTTCCAAGGGGAACCTGGTGGCGGGCGCGTTAATGCACCAGGGCTCGGTAACATGGGATTAAAAACGTGTATACTGTAGATCCGGTATACTGTAGACTCTCATTAATTTAAACTCCAGGAAGCCACAAATTTTGTTGGAATTATCAGAAATTCATCTAAATATGATGCAAAATAAAAATTATGATTTGCCATGAATGACTACACATGCAAAGCAGATATTTGGTGATTTCCTCTGCATAGGCCCACTGATCATAAGCAGGTATGCCACATAGAAAGCATTTGTGAAATGTATGACATAAGGTAAGTTTATTTATCCCTGAAAAATTTTGTTTATTGTGGACTGTTTGGGCAGCCCTTGACAACTCAAAACAAAATTAAGTTTGTTCATCAGACCAAGAAGTTCTCTAATGCGGACTATTAAGCAGGGGATACATGAGCAACAAAAACAAGCACCGCTCAGCAGTTTTCATAGCAACTTGCGCGGGTGCTTTCACAGGGACCTGTGCCATGCCGCCACATCACAGCATCCACGCAAGTTGTTTGGGAAATTTCTGCTTGGTGCTTGTTTTTAATGCTCATTGAAGCCACATGTTTAATTGAGCATTATGGTACATTTCTTCCTCAGGCATTGCTGGAATCTACATAATCCGAGATATGCTCAAAGAAGCAGCCAACATCTACAGAGAGGTGCTGTGGTCTGCAAAAGACCACAGCAAAAACATTAAGACGGACAGGCTGCAACAACTGCATGCTCTGCACAACCTGGCACAGCTTCTGGATGCGTGCAAGGTTCCATCTAGCGCTATGACATATCCAGACAAGCCTCCGCTCGCTTGCGAGAACAGAAATGTGAATGGAATGCCTCCAGATGCTTCCAATACATCTTATTATGAACTACCAGAACAGAAGCACGATGAAAGTACAGGACAGTACCCTAAAGTAAATGTGCAAACTGAGGCTAACTGCCTAGAAATGCCAACCGTCTCTCCAGCACCGATAGGTGCTCCGGATATTTGCGGTGATGGCTTGGAAACAAAGTCTCAAGCAGTCTCGAAGAAAGAGGTGTCTTGTACCAAAGACCTCTCGATGGCAGACGCAGTAATTAATGTGACTCCAGCCACTTCTGACAAGAGCTCAGCAGAAACGTCTGAGCCAGACCTAAGAAAAGATGAGGCAGACACAACTTTGAAGCTACCGGTTGAAAGGACTCCCAACAACAGCTTGGAACTTTTACTGGGCGACACGGATCGTCCACATTCCAGTAAACTCGTAGATGTTAATGTGTCCCGAGTGGAGGGAGTTCGACAATCGGGAACACCGGCTCTCCTAGTATCTAGACTTACGCAGGGAAGCACCCCAATGTCTGCATTTCGGACAATCTCGTACATTCCACAAGCTCCAAATGATGACAAACTGGAGGAGGAAGCATTGAAGTTGAAAGAGTCATACCTCGAAGGGTACATTACAAGGACGACTACGGCAAAGGAGCAGATGCTGCAAGCTGTCCAGGCAGTCCAAGAAAATATGAACAAATTTACCTTGCCCAAGAGCAAGCCCTGGTGGAACACACTACTAAATGCAAGCGTGGAAAAATGCTTGGATATGTGGCTGGTGTTGAAGGTTAACACCGACCTCGAGACCCAGAAGTCTGCTGTGGCACCTTCGTTTTCTGGCCAGTAAGTCTTTTTGGAACTGCTATGTTGTTTTCGTAGGCTGTAAAGGCCCGTTCACACTCTTGCAACCGAGTACGAGCGAGATATACGAGATCTGTTAAAACGTCTTAAAATTTCTTAGGACAAGGGAACACACTGGCATTCTGGCACCATCTATGCGGTGACCCTGGAACTGCATTTCACAAGAGCGAAGGTTTTGCGGGATTTTTGAGGTAAAATGTGCGTAGCACCTATAAGAAAGGCTCGTTTATAACTAGGGTTCGGAGTTTTCGGTTTAAATCGATAAAAACCGATAAAAGTACGCCGAATCCATTTTGAAAAAATTCGGTTTTAACCGAAAAAGGTCAGTTTGTAGGTTCGGCGTGTTCGGTTTAAACCGATAAAAGTATGTCTAATTCACTTTCTAAAAATCGCTTTTAACCGAAAAAGGTCAGTTTTTTAGGGCCACGTCGGGATGGGTGTGTGTGTGGGGGGGGGGGGAGGAGGAGGAGGAGGAGGAGGAGGAGGAGGAGGAGGAGGAGGAGGAGGAGGAGGGAGGGAGGGAGGGAGGGAGGGAGGAGAGAGGGCTTTGCAAGGTTCGACATTGTGTGACATCTTCGTGATTGCCCTCTTCCAAGGTTCAACATGCAACAAAAGAGGTCTTGGATTGGCCTTCGCGGGACATCTGTGTCCTTTCTGTGATCGGGCTTAGTGTGTCAAGTTCCCGGTCCCCAAAAAAAGTTTGGATGTGTGCTAGTATAAGGTTTTGTGTTTCATGCACTTCAGACGACATCAAGGAAAACCGTTAATACCATTCTTAACACCATCTCTGAAATTTCCATGTAATTAAAAACATAATTACAATGGATTTTTTTTGCCATTCCGCTGGTTGTTGTACTGTCATCAACTCAGACGGTCAGGTCGTCAGAATGGGAAGGAAAAAGAAGCGTGCTGAAGATTGTGCCCCGAATTTCGCGATTTTGAGGTGTGTCCTGACGGAAGTTGTAGCGAAGACGACGTATGTATATGTGCCGTTATTCTTTGAGTAATCACAAATATCACAGCTACAAGGATCATCTGATCCGGTGTCCGATGGTGTTTCTTTATATTCACCGAAAAAAAAAACGGCAAACCTTTTTGGGAATAAATATACACCGAAAAAAACCGAAAATTGAATTTTAAAATAAACACCGAAAAAAAGTACGCCGAATTTTGGAAAAATAAAAACCGAAAACGCCGAACCCTATTTATAACGTTTACAAAAGTGTTTCGAGCCAAGAAAGAAAGGATGATGTGCGGGAGAAATAGAAAATATGCCGGACCGCCAAGTTTACACTGCAACACGATAGATGGCACCACCTATGTCCTCTCGTTGTAAGAGGTTTTAAGGGACCAAGCTCTAAGAGGTCGCAAGAGTGTGAAGGGGCCTTTACTCTTTTACATAAAATCAACTGAATATCTCGTCAATATTGCATGAGCTTTTTGTACACAATGTATTCATTGCATTGTGTTTATATGAGTCAATTTGTCATTTTAATCTTCTCCAGAATCAATTTCTGGAGCAAAGCAAACGTAAGAAGGTCTCTCCCAGGCTCATTTAGAACTACCGTAGTATCCAGAGAGATAGCCCACCGAAAATCGAAAGCAAACTGGGGAAAATAAGTGGTGGGCTAGCTCTCGGTGTGCAATAAGTGAAAGTTGAAAACGTTCTAGTTAGATATTGTGACCTGCAAAACTTGTGTGATTGCAGGATGTACCAAAGACGACTGTCCCTCCGAGTCAGCAATGTTCGCTTATCTCTTGCCGTGGTTAAGTAACACCTTTTTGCCAAGGCCACCATTGGCCAGGGCCCTGCAATTACTAGAAGAATTGGGGTGTGTGTATGTTTATACAGCCTCAGAACTTGGTCTGCCTCAATGGGTGACTTGTGTCCTAGTTGTAGATGAGCCATTTAGCCAGTGCAGTATATAGCCGCTAGCCTGGGGTCTTTAACAGGCACCACGCAGTAGTGATACATGACTGCAGGCCGGTACGATGCTCATCCAGATCGAAACGGGCAGGGGTGGGGTTGAATCCAGGATCTTTGGGTTCTGCAGCACGAGCTTTCGCTCTAAGTGCTCAGAGCTGGCGTGCGCTAGCCCACTCGGCCACCGATCCCCCTGCAGTTACTAAAAGTGAGCTATCTTTTCGGTGTTTTTGAAAAAAATAGCAAATCGTGCCAAAAAAAAAAGGGTGGCTTATCTTTTAGGAGTGGTGCATCTCTCAGGATTTTACAGTATTCAATAAAACCTGTAGTAATAATATGGTTATACTGAAGTGAAGTTAAACTATTATACTTGTGCAGGCATTTGAGGCACTGACATACTGAAGAACTGATGTAGTGAAACAATTTTCTAGAAAACAGCTACTTTACTATAGAAAGGTTTCGCTGTACAGTCGCCGATCGATTTTTTCGGACGCCGAGAATTCGGACTTGTTCGATATTTCGGACCTGAAGGTTAGAATCGTCGCAAACGATCAGTGGAAACACCATCGAGAAATTGCCATTTTATATTCTATGTTGGCTGCACATGGATTCGCTTTGTTTGGCAGCACTACTTGAGTACTGCTAAATCCTACTGGTAGGTGACGCTATAATTTTTTTATAGCTGCGCGTCATTATCATTATCCTGGTTACAATTTTGCTTTGTTCCTTCGCCATTGCAGTTGTGGACTTGTGCCTTTCATCTCTTCTCGGTGAATTGTGTTTTTGAACTGCACTGGCTTGGACGTCACTAGGGTCAGCAGCACCCAGGGCAGTGGCCCACTGCAACAATCCCCCCCTTCCCTAGGCTGCACCCAAGGCAATCTGCCCCCCCCCCCCCCATCCCCCCCTAGTGGCGCCACTGCTTGGACGTCGTGGCCCCATCTGTTCTTCCATCGCCACGAAGTGTTGCTAAAAGGTGCAGAAAGTGCTCAACCATAACGCTAGAAAACAAGGCAGCGATTCTCAAGCTAATGTGGAGAGCAAGTCATCTGCTTCTTGCACAGGAGTTACGGTGACGTCATCAATGACGCCGAGCTCTGATTGGCTTTGATTGAAGGGGTAGTGGGTGGACCTCAATGTTGAATGCCTTCAGGTCTACCCACTATTTTTTCAATCGGACAATAAGAGCTCTGCATTCTGACATCATTGCAGCCCCTGTGCAAGAAGCAGCTGGACAAAATTGCGCATCGGATAGAAAGTGGCCAAACGCAAACAGAGGCGTACGCTGAAGCAAGGCACTATTGACGGGTTTTTTAAGCCCGCTTAGATGTAATAAAGGTAAGTTTATGAATCTGCTGATTTTTCAAACTGCTTTATTATTCAGACATTTTTTCAGTCCCTGCAAAGCCCAAAAAATTGGTCGGCAACTGTAGTTTCAATAGTAAATGTGTCCCGAGTTGGTTTGGATGATTACACTTGGTTAAGCTTTACTTTTTAGCTGGCCCCATGTTAACAGAGAAGGACATTTTCTCATCTGCCCATTAACTAATGGGCATTTACTCATATCTTGCAGGGTTCCAAGATTGCAAAAGCAGTCACTATTCTGCGTGGCATTGTACCCTAACATTTTTTTCTAAAATTTTTATCTGCAGGCTAACCAGTGTGACCGGCATGCAGTACATCATCGAGACCCAGCTGATGCAGCTGCATAGTGCCAGGGAGGCCCTCCTGCACACCGTGGGAGACCTGTCTGCAGAGCCTTCCACCGAGGAGGTGACCGCTGCCGTGGAGTGCCACCTCAGGCCCAGCAGGAAGAAGCGGGACAAGTGAGGCCCCTGTTTCTCTTCTTCCTGCAAGGGGGCAGCACTAGTATTGCCAAAAGCTATGGGCTTTTGACCAGACAAAACAGACTTGATCAATCATGTTGTATTACCATACGAAGAGGTGGTTACCTATATATAGTGGTAAATTCGAAGAAAGTTGATTTGAGCTTGTGAAAGGTTAGAGCTGTGGTTCTCAAATGGGGGTCCACAAACATTTTGGGGTCCCTGAAGGCCTTAGGGTCTCCGAAGCCTTCGACCGTCATTTAAACCGAGCAATGAGTCTTTTTTCCTAATGATGCTGATTGTCCCACGAAGCTAAATAGACGAAACAATGTGCGCCGAGTAAGTAAGGTTGATTATTCTCTGTTTCAGAGCTTCAAAGCTGGTCTGCACGCATTTACGCATGTAGTTCTCTTCATGTACACACCTTTGTAATTGTAATTGTCCAATACCCCCCTTCCTCCCTGGTGGATGGTGTCACCAAAACATCAGTGACATTCTAAATACTTTGATGCTATAGATATAAGAACTGCCTCACCGTGTACTACAGTATTTACTCGCATAATGAACACATTTTTTTCACGAAAAATTTACAGATATTTGGGGTGTGCGTTCATTACGCAGGGTAAAAGTTTTGCACTTACCCGTACACACCTTGCGCAAATGTCATTGTAGGTGCCAATATGACACGGCAGGGTACTGCAGCACGTCCCCACTGATGGATGCGCACTCACGGCTGGTTGCGGGTGTGCCACAGTAACCATGCTCTGTAAATTGCAAACCTTTTTTAGGGAGCTTTCAGCGTGCCTTTTGCTGAATGAAAAGTGCCCTATGAAGCTCACTCAGCACGGAGAACAACGCGACCGTTCTTAGGCCTAACCACTTTTACGATTTCTGTCCGAAAGCGGACCACAGACAATGGTGTGTTTGTTAACATCAATGCATCCGATGGGCAAAGCATGTCTGGGGCTGGCCAATTTTTCGACCCCAGCTTCGTAAAGTGTGTGCGCCACTCGGTTCCACGGTGGGTCACTTTTGCAACTACGCACTTGCAGCCATTACGAGAGCGGCTTGGCTTGGCTTGACCTGACTTGGCCTTGCCTGGCCGCGTGGCGGCAAAAGAAAATTGGCTTGGTGGGCTTGGTGGCTAGCTAAGTTGGACGCAGTTCGAGACTCGCAGAGCCGGAAACTGGAGGTGCGTTCATTATGCGAAGGGAAAAAGCAAAGTCTACATATTGAGGCCCATTGTGGGGGGTGTGTTCACTATGTAAGTGGGTTCATTATGTGAGTAAATACGGTATTGCATATATTTTGTAATTGGTGAGAGCTGGAAGAACTGATCTGATGTCACCATGCAAACAAAGATATTGTTATTTGGATGCAAAAGTTGAATGATTACCGTGTGATAAGCAGTATATAATTTGTTAAAGGCGATGGGATGTGGAAATATTACATTGTAGTAAAAACTAGGGAACTGCCTCGCTCTTTCCCATGGCACTTCAGTTTTGTACCCATGTGGCAAATTATTTGCTGCTCACAATGTTAAGGTTACAAGGACAAAAAGGCAGGGTTTCGTTTTTTACGGTTTTTGAGAGCATTTCCCAGCTAGAAATACTGTAAACCCTTAACTTGAAGTCATAAGAACTAGGAAAAATTCGAGGTAGGCGGAGTTTTGAGATAAGCAAGGTACCGAATTTTCATTGCACTTGCCGCGCATTGTGCGAATGGAGCCCTTGCAACAATCACGCCTATTGGCTTGACACTTGTGCGGCGCCCTGGGGAGAACAAAACATTCGCAACAAAATTTTCAACGAGCAAAACTGATAAGGTGAAATAGCAAAATCGAGAAGAACAAGAAAAAAAAATAAAAAAGGCAGAGTGCCACTTTGGTTTCGAGTGCGAGAGAGAGAGGTACAGCGGCATGAACCACCAAGGTATCGGGAGAAAAAAAAATATTAAGACAACAAACCTGCTTGAGGAGCACGCTGCTAGCGCATTTTTGCGCACTCGCAGAATGATGCACAATTTTGTTTGCTTTTTGGTGTTTGTTTTCAGATTGCTGTTTTTTCCGCAACCAACGTTTAGGCCACCACTTCATTGTTTGCTGCGCCCTGCCTGTTTTTTTTGTAATATTTGTTACAAAAATTTTAGATATACAAGGTCCATCCTGAAAACTTAGATAAGCAATGAGTAAATGCATTGTGCCTATGGGAGTTCATTCCATCACAAAAGAATCTTTCGACTTAACCGATATTTCGAGATAGCCGAGTTTGAATTATCGAGGGATTACTGTAGTTTCCCAGAAATGTAAGGCTTGTCTAGCTCCAATGTGCCTGTCAAGAACAAATTTCGAAATCATCTCCAGCTTCTCTTCTAAGATCCAGATTTGTGAACTCTTATTCGAAAGTTACGGACACGTCGACTGAAGGCCTTCGTGACCCAGGTGCAAGTACTGCACCATCCACGAGATGTTCAACCGGTATGAGAGCCGCCTGTTCTGCTTCACTGAGGACGCCGCACACGTGGAAGAGCAGAACAAGGAGGATGCACTGCTCGCCTCTCTTCGGCGGGGTAACTGGGGAGACAGCAACCTTGAGAAGATCATCAAGAGCCTCTGCAAGAACGCCGCATTCTGTGGTGAGATGCAAAGCCGCCTGCATTGCAACGAGTGTGCTTCTGCATACCACCGTATTTACTCGAGTAATAGCCGCACTGTTTATGAAGAAAACCTGAGGGTTTGCTTTTCCGCGGAGCACGCGGATTGCCAATCACCGCGATCTACAACGTGATTCCAGCGGTTTACAGGACAGAGATAACGTCTTCACGCGAAGATACCATCTGTGAAGGTTGCATTTGTACGGAGGCTCATGTTCTCGATCTAGTTATTCGTTATGTAATTTATGCACAATGCGATGATTGGGTGTATATGTGTTTTGCGGGAAAGCAGACACAAGGACCTTGTTCATAAATAGTGCGGCTATTACTCGAGTAAATACGGTATAAACTACTTTATGATTGCGGGCTCAATATCTCGCGAATTCGGCGAAGTGTGGGTTTCAGGAATATTTTGTGGGCACAAAATTTTGCGAATTTGAGTGATGTGCCATGTGTTCGGTACAATCATGGTGCAATATATCCGCATTACCAAAGGTTTTCAATATTTCTGAAGTGGTGAAATTCACGAAAGTTAGGTCCTTGCAAAAATGCAAGGACCTAATTAAATGTAAGGTAATTTGCCATGTTTTGGCTAGAAAAAAACATGTTTCGTTGGGCGGTTGCTAAATTAAATTGAGTGATTTTGTGGGTACTGTGCTAAACAGATAGGAGTAATTAAGAAATTTGGTTCAGATGAGCTCGTGCTTTTTGAAACTTCGTGCAGTGCCTCTCTTGACTGAAAGTTTCAAAGGTAATTGCCTAAGTTAGTCATTATTAAAAGTTGTATTTTTTCGTTTTAGGCAATAAAGCAGTGTGTGACGATGGAGCATTGCACATGCAGCTGTTCACTGCCTTCAAGAAAGAGTTTCGGGTGAGCACCTCGTACATACAAATACCGGCAGGCATGTGGGGTACCCGTATACAGCCCTTCTATCTTTGCTGCACAGAGTTTGCCATCCTCTTCTTTTCTCCTACTTTCCTTTCTTTTACTTCTGCTTCCATGTATCCACACTAACCAACGTAATTTATTTTCTCTCTCTTTCTCAATCTGCTGCTCTTCTTGCTCTTGAGTCCCTTCAGTCTAAACTTTTTGAAGGAACAAGTTTGGTCACATGACCTGCACCACGCCGCAGAGATTGTGTCAGAAACTGAGCCAATACTATTAGACCCGGCATACCGTAAAATACCGGGCAAGCGCCCGCTCAATATTTAGAGATAATCGCAGAAAAATGGGGGATGGGCGCTTGTCCGGTCATCAATTTTACATATCAATGTACTGTGCCTATTTTTTCAGATCTTACAAATTTGGGAAGGGGCGCTTAGTGTGGAATGGGCGGATGCACGGTATTCTGCGGTAGTGTTTACACATCATTATCTTCAATTGCTAGGCCATGCGGGCCGTGTACATGAGCACCACCGATCTCGTGGCTGCGCTCGATGAACTGGAAATGGCCACTCTGCGGCTGGAACTCCAACCTGACAAGACCGTCCACCGCGGCGGTAACAACAAGGACGACGACTCCATTCAGAAGCCCACGAATGTACTTTCGCCGTGGGAAGTAAGCCACCTTAGAACATATCTGAAACTCTCTCTTTGGTGTGAGAGTTCACAAAATGCACTGTCAAGAGCAGAGAGCTCGCTAGCCATGGGGCATGGCAAACCTTTTGCTGAATGATGGGAACACCAAGGAGCATGCTCTTCTTGTAGGTGCACATGCTGCACATGTTTGCTTCTGCAGCAGTAACTTTTTAAGCAAATGCCTAATTTTAGTAATTTATTTTGAATCTTTCCTACAGGCAGTGCGAGTTCATGCAGGGCTGAACCTGCAAGCCCAACATGCACCTTAGAATTTCAGTCAATCCTTTACGGTGCTACTCTGAGGAGACAGATTATATACTGTAATCCCTCGTTACGACAAAGTCAACGGGACAGCGAAAAAAATTTGATATAAGCGTTAATTCGATAAGAGCAAGAGTAAAATAAACAGTGCCAGCAGCCTTTCGAACCCGTGCATTAGATTTTTGTGGAATCGTAGGACCAAGAGCGGTTTCTCGCATGGTCTGTCTAACATCACGGCGCTAACATCAGGAGGAAAACGACTCTTTAGTCAGCTCCGCGCCGACCGCGAGTCTTTGGCCGAATATATTGAATATTCGAGTGACCGAATGCTGGGATTTCGATTCGCGAATCGATTTATTCGGAAACTTTCTATTCGATTCATATTCGAGTATTCGCACACCCCTAGTAATGAGGCGTTGTTGGACGCCGATACACTTCCCAAATGATCCGGTTAAAAATTCATGCATTTTGGTCGGGACCATGTTGAACTTTGATAAAAGCGATACGGTAAGGATGTACAAAGCGGTAGTACAGTAAACTTCCGTTAATTCGACCTCGACGGGACATTGAAATTTGGTCGAATTATCCGAATGATAGAATTTAAAAAATGACGAAAAACAGTTAAAATTAAACTTCCTTTTATTGTCCAAACTAGTACTCACGGATGGTATGCTACCGTCTGCACTTTTCGCGTGTCCAAAAGCATGCTCTGGAGAGCAGCGTAACTAAATGTCACGTCCTCAAAAATTGCGCACTACAAAAAAAAAAAAGAAGAAAAAGGGAGTTTAGAGTTGACTTTGGCTGCCTGGCAGCCAGACCATCGACGACAAAGAAAAATAACAACAAAAAAAGGAAAAGAGAATTTGCGCTTTTTGACGCGCAAGATGGACCGCACACGATGCTACAGAAAAGCGCTTTGAGAGCACGCGCTGAGAATGCTTTACGAGCCGACTTTGGCGCCAAGCGGCCAGACCGTCAACAACAGAAAAAAATAACAACAACAAAAAAAAAGAGGAAAAGAGAACTTGCGTTTTCCGGCGCGCAAGATGGACCGCACACGATGCTACAGAAAAGTGCTTCGAGTGCGCGCGCTTTTCTGCGCCCGACCACGTGCTATGTTCTCCGTGCTACTCCACGACGGATTGGTTGCGCTGGCTCGTGTCATTTGCTACGGTCTATCTCAACGGCGTAGAGGAGCAGGCACATATTTGCGCACGTTCGGCTTTGCAGCAGCAAAGGGCCCGTCTTTCGCTGTATGTTGGTGGTTTTTCCGCCGTAGTGCCGTGCAATGTGAGCTCCGCGCGCATTTACTCGGGACGAATTATCCGATGTGGAGTCTTCTCGAGTTCGAACTATCCAACTTTTCCTCCCATAGAAATGTATGGGCACCCGCCGGAACTTTTGAACACGATCGCATTAAACGAAAAGTCGAATTAACCGAGGTCGAACTAACGAAAGTTTGCTGTACAGCTTAAGATAAAATGACAAATACACACCACTTACTCGTCAGAAAATGAAACCAGAGACATTTCATAAAAGAAACCCAAACACATCTATTTTATTTTACTCCGGGCGTACAAAATTCAGTAGTCGCTGTTTAGCGCTGTGCCGGCCTCTCAGCGCAAAACGCAGCTTCAATCTGGTTGAAATACAGAGCCAACTCCTCCATCAGGCCCTTCTTCAGGGCAGAAGGTGTAACACATCCAATGCCCACGCGGTTTCTGCGACTGTCGGATACGGCGTGTCTGCCACCCCGATGCCGTACGTCGTCTTCATCGCTTAGGCTGCAGGAGGACACTTGGGGAGCAACAGAGGCTGACAATGTCATCGTCGGTCCAGTCCTGTGGCGTCGCTGCGTCAATGTCTACATCTTGGAAAACGTCAAACTGTACGCTTTCTCCAGCGCCTTGCCGCTCCAAGACCTCTGCGAGAAGGCTCTCACAAGCATGCGTCTTCAAGGTTGCAGCTTTTGTTGGTGTCACCGTCTCACCGGTGTTGACCGCGCTCAGAGTCGAACTTTGCACGTCTGAAGCAGTTGCACACCGTTGACGGCTCAACTTGCCGCCACAAGTATGCTAGCAAGTGAATTCCACTCAGTGAGTTGATGGCATAAGTCCTATCAGTCTCCATTGAAAGTTGCATCCGGCGCAGCAGGTTCTTCCTGTAGGTCTGCTTGACGGCACGGATTATTCCCTTGTCCGGGGCTGTGCGAGTGCAGTCGTGTTGGGGGCCAAAAAACAAGCTTGATGGCAGAGAGGTTCTCCACTTGGACATGAGCTGACGCGTTGTCGAGCACCACGACGACACTTCTCTTTTCCGCAGCAAACGGCGATCAAGCAGACGCACATACTCTTCAAAAATCTTCGCTGTCATTCAAGCTTTTGTATTGCTGCGGTAGAGGATGTCCGATGGCAGTTGGCCACCTTTAAAACACCTTGGCTACTCAGACTTTCCAATCACCAGGAGTGGGGCTTTTCACTTACAGTCATGTTGACAATAAATGCAACTGAAATTCGGTCCTTGGCATGCTTGCTGCCCGTGCAAGCTTACGCCTTAAAAACAAGGGTCCTGTTTGGCAGCAGCTTGAAGAATAACGCAGACTCGTTCAGGTTAAAGATGTCGTCGGGGGCATAGTTCGTCAAAATTTGCTGCAGCTGCCTGTTCTGCCACTCTTCTGCGCCATCCGTGTCTGCTGAAATGTCGCCAGAAATGATTCTTGTGGCGACTTTGTAGCATGCCCTGAACCTTGACAACCAGCCACTTCTGCAAATGAAGCCGTCATGGTGCAGCTGCGTAGCGAAGAACTGTGCTTTCTCGAGGAGAAGGGGACCACTGACCAACAGGTTTTTTGTTCTTGCTTTCTTGAGCCACAGCACTAACGCCTCCTCGACGTCAGGAAAGTCTATCCTCGCAAGCAATACCTTTGACATTGGTCACTGCCACACTCATCAGCTTCTCTCCATGCGTTCCATACACCGCAAACGGTTGTTAATGGCAGTCCCTCTCACGTGCCAGCGCCGACTTCTTTGTTCCGCGCTCGATGGACTTGAAAATATCCAGCTTCTCCTTGATGCTGAGGACGCGGAGTTTTTGACGTCTCGACATCGTCCCGTCTTTGCGCACACAATGCATTCTCTGCACACTTGGATATCAAACGGCTGACGGTTTCCAGAATACAAGTGTGCTAAAATCCGAGTGCCTGAGTAGCCTGAGCAGCAAGAGAAAGCCTGTTCAGAAAATCGCAACTATGCGCAACCAATCGCAAGTTCGCAACCTCCTGCGCAGCCCGGCAAGCAAGCCAAACCTGCGACCGACAACGTCAAGAACGTTGTTCACCGGTTCATCACTCCTCCGCTCCTCCTTTCCACCAGCCGCGCCCGTAAACCACGTCAACTGCCGCCACTGTTCCCTCGCCAGCAACGTTGCCGATGTTCGTTGGTTAGCTACTCACCAGCGTCAAGTTGCGCGGCGCCGCGCCACCGGACTCGCGCCCTCGCCTCGCACAGGGTCGGCTCCACCCTCCCCTAGTCCTACCCGAACTGTGTGAACTTCGCGTGTTCGCTCCCTCGCTATCCTCGCGCTTAGCGGCTGGCGTCGGCCGTGGTCGCTGCTGCTGGTGCGCGGCTTTAGCACTGCTGCGCGCCTGCAAGCAGGGCAGCAACTTCGAACTAAGTACAAACCGGGAAGTGAAACCATTGTGCGTTGACCGGTAGTTACATGATAAGCGATTACGCATTAAGCGGGCATTGAATGCATTAGGTTTAACGGGAGACGTGTCGGGGATCTGACTATGCTACTTTTAAAGCATAACTACGGCTTATGCGTGGTACGTGGTATCGAGGTTTTACTGTAATTCGAAAGTAGTGATTTCGTTGTAACGAGGGACTACTGTATAAGAATTCTAGCAGTCGGACCCATCCACCAGGAGCGAAATAATAATGGATTCATTTTAAAATATATTGTTATATGTAAGCACCGTGAAATTCCGTAAGAATGCCCACCCAAAATGAAGAGATAAATGGTGAAAAATATGGGGTGGGCTATCTTTAGGAATGCCACAGCAAAACTTCATAAAAAAATTAAGGATAAACACCAGGATGCCTGTTACAAACCACTTGACGCTGGAACTGATACCGCAGATCGCGGACACGGAAAATTCGCGTTTCACGATGCGATAAACATGCGGGGATTTGCTACAAACTTTTATGTCAGAGGAGAGGATACCGCAGGTAGTGGACGCAGCAGATTCGCGTTTTATGGTGCGAAAGACCCGCGGAAACCCGCTGAGAACTTGCATCTCATGAGAACGGATACCGCAGACCGTGGACGCAGCAGATTCGAGTTTCATGATGCAATAAACACTCCGGGACCTGCTACAAACTTGCCTGTCACGGGAATTGATATCGCACGCACAACTAGCAGACGAACGCAGGAATTTGCTACAAACTTGCATGTCACGGGAAGCCGCAGATTGCAAGTGCAGCGAAATCCCATTATATTGCGCACGCAGATCGTGGACAAAAACACAGGAAGCCGCTACAAACTCGCATGCCAAGTAAACAGATACCGCAGATTGTGGATGCCGCAGATTCACACTTTACGATGCAATATACACGCGGGAACAACTCGCATGTTACAGGAGCCTATATCGTGCACGCCAATCGCAGACAAAAATTATGTTGATTGGGGGCGAAGCTCTGGTGGTTGCTTTTCTGCGTAGACGCTGAGCCGCAGCATGCAGAGCCTTTCGCTCATTTTCATCCATGTCAGAAAGAGAATCTGTGGTATGGAATGTGGTTATATACGCATTTGAGCATTTGACATAGCGCCCTCTCGTCTATAAACGTCGAGCCAATGCATGCAAGAGTTTAACGCGATTATATACGCATTTGACACGCAGCGCCTTCTCCTCTATAGACGTTGAGTGGCTACATGCAACGTTTCATCCATGACATCCCCAGCTCTTGAGTTACTACCACATCTCAGAGCCCCCTACTCGATCCCGCAGTCGTGGCCGAGTGGTTAAGGTGATGGATTAGAAATCCATTGGGGTCTCCCCGCACAGGGTCAAATCCTGTCAGCTGCGCAAACAGATTTTTTTTTCTCCATTTTTTTCTCTTTTTTATCTTTTTTTTTTTTTTCTTTTGTTTCATACACGAGCAGGTGTTTTCGTGCTCGTGAGCACGTGAGCTCACGAGCAGGAGCACGGAGCACCGGACGCCGGTAGCTGGAGCCGACGGACCCACGGACATGGCTAGCCCCTAAGGAGCTTCGCCCCTAAAACGCGGAAACCCGCTATGAACTCGCTTGTCAGACGTACCAATACCGCAGATCGCGCAGTTGATGAGATTCCTCGTCGGACATCGTTTGACGTCCGACGAGAATCGGGGAGCGGGCAATGTTTCAAAATGTTTATGTTACAGATATCTAGCCAAAAAAACCAAATAGGCGATTCTTCGAGGGGGTGACGTCCTCTATGGAATTTCACGGTAGTTTATTGAAAGGTCAGTCTTCCCGAGATACGTTGTTGTTCACACCTAAGCAAAGAATGAAGTGTCAGTTGTGCTTTTTTCACACCCTTTTAAGTGTTACGTGGCGTATCGAGAAACTAATTTCTTCAATTTTAGAGTCCCATCAGACTTTCAGCAACAAGTTCTTGCAAATTTTGAAGCTGGGCAAGTTAGAGATTCTACTTCCTTCTTTCGTGTCATGTCAGACAATGCAGTCTCTGAGATGCTCTGCCTATCGTCCATAGACCTCTACAAAAAGAGCTCTGTGGCCTCCGCCATTTTGCGAATCGAGCGACCCCTATCAGCCAGAAATTTCTGCCACCCGCCTGAGCAATGAAAAACTGGTCAGCTCAACTCCCCACCTCCATTGTGCATTCGGAGTTCGCCGGTTTTTCTTGAAAGATTTTACTTTATTTGCCTGTTCAGGGTGCTTACCCTTTGTGTGTTATCTTCCACTGGGAGAACCAGGGAATATCAGGGGCCGTAGCCTGCTCGGCCTTCGCAGGAAACGATCGAAGGGAGTGAACGTCAAGCAGCCTGCGACATGGGCCGTTCGACGTTCTTCGAGGAATATTTCTGTTGAGATAATTTCGAAAAGCCTTCCCGGCTATGTTCCGGGTCTTCGCTAGAAATGGCTGATAGGGTCGGGTCTGGGGTGTGAGGACTGAATAGACTTGTTCGTTCGTTTGCTTTGATGCTGTGCAAAAAATCAGCGCTCTTCAGCACGTGCCCCAAAACACGCTGAATTCCATTTGATCGTCGTAAAGTGACTATCGTCGACACTGCATATTGACTATGCTGTGTTATTTTACACCTTTTTCAAATCCTGTTTGGATAATGCGGCACCAGTGGGCACATACAATATATGTTGTTTGATTGATGAGACTCGTTGAATTTCATGTTGTGAGCGGGGAACAGACCCTTTCCAAAATTCAGTGCCATCTGGTGGTTCGTAAAGCAGTTTAGGTTTTGCCATATCAATGGCGGAGATGAACTTGTATCGGCACCGTCACTTTCGCAAGTCAACGGCACGCGAGGAATTGTTCAGTGTGAGTTCTTTCTCAATCACTTTCAGTTCGATGGTGACCAAGAACCTGCATTCAGAACAAAGCTCCAACCCACTCAGATGCCTCGAGAAAATTCTATACACCAAAATGCTTTAAAGCCAATTGTGTGCCGCCCACAGATTGACTGAATCTGAGTTATTAGAAATAAACGCTTACGTAGCTCTTGTGTTCCATTTCTACGTCGCGTCGTACTGACCCCCCAAATGTACAGGCCTCGCAACATCCGCTTAGGAGCATCTTCAACGTCTTCCTTTATCAGTCACTAGAAGGCCGCCATTGGTATGGCACAGATGCCGTTCCACAGATGATGATAGTGATCAAAGTGGCCAAACTGAATTTCGGAAAGGGTCTATACCCATGCAGTGCGGATATCCTGTGTGGTCAAATATTTTCGACAGCTAAGACTTCTGTAGATTGGTACGGCCGAATGTATGGTGCCGTAAAAAGATCAACATAAAATGAAACAAACATTCTAGTAGCATTTGTTCTGTCACGCACGGACTCACTAAAACAGCTTTCTTTTGTTTGTTTTTTGTTCCTGAAAGTAGTACAATGCGTTCTTAAAAACCTCGAGAAAGTCTTTTTGCCAAGAACACAAAAGAAAAAAAAAAACGCGGCAATTTAGCCGCCACCAGCTTCCAGAAGTGCGCCTATGCAGGCTGCCACAGCCCACTGACGAGAAAACCCACAGCCCAGCGCAGTTGGGCAACACTGACATACCCTTTCAAAACTAGGGATGCACGCTGTAAATCGTTTCATTTGAGACTGCTGCTGGAAAGGTCTATGGACTCCTGAGGTTTATCTCTTGATTGTAGACGGTACAATTTACTTGCATTTACAGGTTCCAGAGCAGCAGTCAAGACTGCTTGTTGAAAGAGAGCTTCACAGGAATGACCTCAGGAAAAAATTGGGGCAGCTCTTTTACCTTCAAAATCTTGAAAAGGTTGGTACTTGTTTTGGCTTTGCACTAGGCACTAGAGAAATGACTCAAAAACACACTGAGAATCCCGTTTTAGGTATTCTGTTTGGAAATTGATTGATAGTGTAACACTGGAAGCGGCAAGGTACGTACAGCTATAGTTGGTGGCAGCTTAAGAACTCGGTACAGTAAACTCTCACTCGAGCGAACGTCAGTTTAATGAATATTTCAGAATAACGAACTTTAAAAGATCCTTTGCGGTTTTCCTATGCGTTGTATGCAAAAATGTTTCAGTTAAAGGGAAGCTATGGAGCTTCTTGAAAAAAATGAGTTAGAAGTAAATTCTAGTGTATTTTTACCCCGTGAACCCGAATACCCAAACCATTAGCTGCGCGAGTATTGTTAAACGCGAGAAAACGCGAAAGACAGTCGCTGTCCGTGACGTCATCGACGGCTCTTTTGGCTGCCCAAGGCTAGGGAGGCGGGGCTTCAGCCCTATTTTGAAATTGCTCTTATGGCTCTCCGGCGCTTCGCATTGAAACATAATTGTGATATCTGTTATTCTAAAGGCCAAATGAACCCAACACAAGTGTTTTTTCTCAAATGCAGAAGTGCCCCATCTTCCCTTTAAACGAAAACGAATTTCGGAATAGCGAATATTTCAGTTCAACGAACTTGATCGGCGGACCCAGGATTATTTTTGCGATCAGTTCAATGAAGTTTTGTGCTCTCCAGTGTTAGCGTAGCCGATGCCCGCCGCCCCGCTGCCGCCACCTCTGCAGCCGCGGCGTATCATCACTGGCGTTTACAGCGCCACCAAGGCAAAGCGGTGGTGCGGTAGACAAAACGAACCACGTGGTGTGTCTGTTTTTTCTTTGTCATCTTAGTTTTCGGTAACGACGGCAGTTTGTGTGCCCACTTTCGTAAGGAGTATGACGAAATAGAAGTGGTTCTCTCTATCAGACAAGCTCAAAATTCTTCAGTGTCTGGACAACGGTCAAAGGCAAGTGGACGTTGCGAAGGACTATGGAATTCCACTGTCGACGTTGTCAACGATAGTGAAGCAAAAGTCAAAGCTTTAAGGAGAAACTGCATTCAATCCCAACAGGAAACGACTCTGCACCGGATATTTCAAGCCAGTGGATGGTGCCGTTGCGGTATGGCTTCGTCACAGCAACAAGCTGTGCCAGAGGAAGTGCAAAAAAACATGGACAGCTTTGTTACTTCATGCGCTTTAAGAGTGCCGGTGCAAATGAAAATTAGATTTTTTTCCAAAATGGGAAAGGCAGCAATAACTGTTATGCACATAGTATATACAGGGAGTTTTTTTTAAGCTTTACAGATTTGTTTAAAAAAGCCGTGAAAGTTACATTTGTGCGGTTTGTGCAGGTGAGTTATACGGCCAGGGGAACATAGTGTAGGGGGCTAATCGTAACGATGAGTCGACTAATTAACTAAAATTCATTAATTAACTTTCTATTTAATGAAAATAGATATGGTTCCAATTAGAAACTTGCTGAGCGTCATCGAAAACCACTAAATCAGTAATTTTCGGAAGGACTGAGTGCGTGAGAAGCATAGTAGTGCACTAAAGTTACCACTCGTGGAGCAGGTACAAGGCTAGCTGTTGCAGAACGCGGATGATTAGATTATCATCGCGTTCCGCCACTGCTAGCTTTGCGCCTGTTGCACGAGTGGTAACTTTGGTACGCCCCCAAGTTTTCCACGAGCTTCAAGTCGTTCTAAAAAGAGTTGATTTAGTGGCTTTCGATGATGCTCAGTTAGTTCCTAATTGGAACCATGTCTATTTTCACTAATTTAATTAACGAATTTTAACTATATAGCTGACTTATCGCAAAGATTAGCCACCCAGATAATGTCTCCCTGGCCATATAACTCGCCTCCACAAGCCGCATAAATGTAACTTTCACGGCTTTTTTTTTAAACAAATTTGTAAAGCTTAGAAAAAACACCCTGTATATCGATGTACATGACTCCATAAATAGCATTTCACGCTTTTGACTCGACGTATGCTGTGCCCTATGCTGTTCCATATTCTAGTGAACATATTCAGTTAAGCGAACTTTCAGTTAGGTGAACTATTTCCTTGGGTCCCTTAAAGTTCGTTGAAGTGAAAGTTTACTGTATACTATGCTCTGTCTGGAGTGCAAGCTCTCTGGTAACACTTTGTCATACGGGCGGCCGAAGCCCGGTGGAAGGCAACAAGCGCATGCTGGAAGCGGAGCATCTACAAATTTCTTGACCTGTCACCGATCATAGGTAATTAATTACGGTACAGTCATGTTCTGAGACTTTTAGTTAGAATCTTACGATCCTTTTCTTTGCAAGGGGGACGAAGCGAGGGCATAGGCGGTTGGTTTTCGTATTTTAAGCGTCGGAACTACTTTTCCTCCCTGGCTGCCCCCTTCCACTACCAGTGGCAGGGTGCCTCTCTAACTTTTCTCAGTTCTGTCCATCTTCATAGAAAGGAACAGAGCAGACTGATCTGGAGGGGCGCTGTCTTGACGTCTTTCCTTGCCGTTTCGACACAGGCCGGGGGTTCCGGCATTGCCTCCAGTAACCCGGAGCCCTGCCCCATCTGCCAGAACCCGCTGGGAGAGCGCTGGAGCGTCATGCAGTGCGGCCACAACTTCTGCATAGGCTGCATCCAGATGATGCTGCGCACTCCCGCCTGCACGCGGGGCGGCGGCCTGCTCTGCGCCGTCTGCAGGAGCATCAGCGCCCACGAGGACATCTTCTTTGTGGACGTTAAGGCGAGCAAGCAGGATGCGCCAGAGTTTCCCGTGAAGGTACGTGCCCTGTTGTGCGTGAATGAGGGTTAGAACCATATAGCGTTGCATCATTTATGTCCTTCACATTGCAAGGAAGGGTCCCGGCATACCGGCTTCTTTACAGTGTTGAAGGTAGGGATGATTCTGCACAATTCAACTTGAAGTAATAGTCATACACTCCTACACTGCAGTATGATAGAAGGCTGAGCTAGTTGATTATGCAAAGTTCCGATATATAGAGTGTCTACAACGGATCTTGGTGCTCTAAAAAGAGCTATGAAAATTGGCACCTGGACGTAGAAAGCTCTAACTTTCACCAAATACCATCCCCCAATAAGCGCAGCAAGCAGACAACGCACTGTTTTGTCTGCTCAGTCTGCCTATCGGGAGATGGCACCACAATTTACGTCCGTCGCTAACTTGGTCGTTGTCTGCAGACACGTCCTTTGTTTACTCTTGCAAGTTTATTCATAACATTAAAGCGATTGCTTTATGGGTGACACTTTGTAGGTGTCAGCATTTGTTGCTGTCTGTCGTTGCAGCCAAGATGGAAAAACCCTTATCCCCCTCCTGGAGCGAGGAGAGAGCGGTCGGATGTTCCTATTGCCCACGCTGTGCTAAGAGGGTAGATCATACGTCCTCCTCTCCGCTTACCACTGAACGTCAATATTACACCCTCCCTTCAATGCTCAGCTACATAGGGGAAACCTGCGCCTTCGCTTGCGTCATCATTGCCGCAGACACTTCCTAATGGTGCCACCGTGCCAAGGCCGAAATCGGCCCCTGGGGCGAGCGTGGAGGAACGACTGGTTTACGGCTCGCTCCCGCGGCCCCCGTGGGCTGCGGAAGCGAGCCGTAAACCAAGTCGTTTGTAAACCTTCGACATGGCCAACCCGCAACGGACGTTCCACCAAGTTTTTGCTTTGCCGATTATGTGTTATGTTCTGCGACAAGGTCTTGCTCATCGTAACCTGCTACCTCCTTTAGCTTTAAAGGGATACTACAACGAAATTTCGGCGCTCATTTTTTGGTCTATATATGTTCAAAAGAGCAGTATCACATGGAACATACCAATATCTTGTTAAAAAAGTCTCGAAAAGGAATTTTAAAACGAATTAAACGATTAGCAAAGAGCACCTGATGGATGTCGCTAATGCCTCGTTTGTAATGCTCGTCTAGGAACCTTGACAGCTAGTGACGGAGGTTGTCTCGCCTCCGGCCACGACGAGAGAAGGGGGAAGGAGGAACTCCCTCTTCCCGAGAATGCCTTTTGTGTGTCGCAGAAGTCGCTATTGTCCCCCTACAAGATTATAGAAGATTAACCCGTCACTCAAAATTCGTACAAAAGCAGCCGCTATGGTGGCTGGAACGAGTAGGCCATCCTCTCGACGTCAGCCTCGCCGTAGCTTTGCTCGTCTTGAGACGACCTACGTCACGATTGCGTTGGATGTCATGTGCTCTAAGCTGGGCCTTCTCCGAGCGCTTGCCAGAGTGGGCCGTTTATAACGAAAAATACAGCCACCAGGATCAAAATACAAACGTGCGATTGTCATTTACGGATATTGTGGATCATATTCAACCTATTTTTGAACATGACGGGAATATTTCAGATTTCGTTGAAGTATCGCTTAAACCACTCGTTCTGCGACCTTGGAGGCCACAAGAACGAGTGGTTCTGCAGCCTAGTCACAGTGGAATGGGGCCTCTGCGTGGTGTCCGATATCGGCGCACCGACACTACGCCTGGCACCGCCATCGACCTCATGCTTACTAAGAACATTGACGCGCACGTCTAGTGCCTCGCCTTACCCACTTACTTCACTGAGCACTCATGGCAGTCGTCGGTGGCATCCACGATGCCAACCAAGACGGCGATGTGCATTAACTGCTTTAAAACTCCGTCCTTAGGTACACGACGACACCATTTTCCCTGCATTGCGCGAACGTGCTACAGCTATCGCCTTTACTTCCTCAACATTGAAGGCGAAAAAAAGTGCCTTGTTTTTCATAGGAAGGAAGCTATGACTTGGAATTTCACACTAAATAAAATGCAACCACTTAAATGCATGTTTGGTGGAAGTTAGGGCTTTTTATGGCGCTGATTCATTGTAGGCACCCTGCATTAACATTCTGTTTCCCTAGCTCTGTTTTGTTTTATTTCTGGATCGTATTACGTTTACGCGAGCTTAGAAAGGTTTTACTGAGCCTTGGACTGCAACCATCTCTTAAAGAGGCCAAAGGGAGGTCTATGTCCTCTTGTGCTATGTCCTTGTACATAGCACAAGGTTTTCATGAACAGAGACCATGTGTCTATATACATTATAGGGCTCATTACTTCCATTTACTGAAGGAGCCCAGTTAAGGAAAGACACTACCCTCAAAAAACAAATTTTTGCAAAAAATAATTAATTTTTAAAAAATTTCATGTTTACATTTACTAACATCTAGAGAGTATTCCCAGAAAGTTTTATTAGTTTGCACTGCCTAGTAAATTTTCTATAAATTATTTTTGGTCCACCAATGCTAAAGGAAAGGTAGGGGTTTGAGCACTTTTAACATATTTTTCTCCATTACATTTTTTGGCATAAATTTCACTTTAGGAAACTATTGTTTGTTGTTGGGACAAGAGGAAAGACTCACTCATTGTTTTTTCTAACTGGAATTTTATGGGCAATGCAACTGGGGAATTGTTTTTTGACTTCGTGGACGTCTTTTATACAAGATGTTAAGATTTTGTTGACAACATAAAAGGCAAACAATTTATTTGATTTTTCAGTGCGATGTTAGCATAAAATAAATTACTTCTTGGAAATATTGTTTTCACAGTTGCACTCTCCAGGCATTTTGCTGCAGATCTAGAGTAGAAAAATGTTGGGTATTATCGTATTTACTCGAGTAATAGCCGCACTCCTTATGAAGAAAACCTGAGGGTTCGCTTTTCCGCGGAGCACGCGGAGTGCCAATCACCGCGATCTACAGCATGATTCCAGCGGTTTACAGGACAGCGATAACGTCTTCGCGCGAAGATACCATTTGTGAAGATTGCATCTGTATAGAGACTTGTGTTCTTGATCTAGTTATTCGCTATGTTATCTATGCGCAACGCGATGATTGGCTGTATATGCGCTTTGCGGAAAGTAGGCACAAGGGCCTTGTTCATAAATAGTGCGGCTATTACTCAAGTAAATACGGTACATTAATTTTCTAACAATAGTTTTCCTAAACAAAGTCGGTGTGTTCCTGATAAAAACGACTATAATTTATTTTACAATTCATGTACACAGATAAAACTTTGCACTGCATTCTGCCTTGCAACTTCCAGTGTATACTGTAAAGTTCATTCATATTAGGCTATAGGTTCAAAAGTGGACCCTCTTGGGTAGTGTCCCTCCCTAATGAAAAGGCACTGATGGTATTTGGATGTCGCAAAGTGGGCTGCACTGTGCAGTCTTCGGTAGTAACGTGTTACTTTGTTACTTTTTGGTAGTTTTTAACTGTAATGTGTTACTTTTTCAAAATGGAACTTGTAACTGTAGTCCTATTGCTTTTTCTGAAGTAACGGTGAAAGTAACGGTGTTGCTTTTTTAGTTACTTTGCAAATACATAGTTTTTCATGAGTTACTTTATCTCATGTGCTTGTTCTTAGTTATCTTTATGCACACACTTGTTCTTTGTAACTGAACACTTGCATGTTGATAGCTTGAAGCACTGTCATTGTTGCCCTTTTATTGTTTCTGTCCAATCATTTTTGTGGTCACATCAATTGTGAAGCAACACCTGCACAGTGACAAATCACTGTAAGTAGAAGGGCTAATTGCAGCATGAAGTACTAGTAATATGTGTGCTTGGACTTCATGCAGTAAACTTGGGGGAGGCATCTTTTTTTCTTAGGTTTTTGTGTAATAGAAATGTAAGTGAAAATAACTCAGTTAATTTTTTAAAGTGAACATAACTGTAACGGTTTAATTTTTCGTTGCGGTAACTGTAACAATATCTTTGCTACCTTTTTTTCGAAAGGAAGTGTAACTGTCACAAATTACTTTTTGAAAGTGACTTACATAGAACTAGAACTGTGACTTTCACTGGTCGTGATTTCTTTTTTTAGCCCAAAACATTATTGGTGTTTTATTGTTCCCTGTTCTCCTTTTATAAATGGCAGTGATTGGCTTTGGCATGCTCTGTGGGGAAAGTAGGCGCACAGGCTTTGATCATGGAGAGCTTGTACCGCTGTGCGAGGCAGTTATGTTTCTCTATCTTTTTGTGTTCAGTTGCTTATCCCATCTCATAGATAAGTGGCTCTTGCTCCTGCTTGTGTGTTCTTGCACCAGCCAGCCTGCTTACATCTCTCATTTCAGCTGCCACAAAGTGTCAGATCTATCTGAATCTAGGTCAATGTTTTTTTCACAAATAAGTACCCTATGCATCTACTTTATGAAATTACTATTATTTACTTTTAGGGAAGTCATTCAACAAAAACAGAAGGCATTGTGAGGACACTGCTGAAAATCAAGGCAGAGGATCCCAGTGCCAAAGCTCTTGTATTTTCTACCGTACGTATGATTTCCCTCACTTTGTGGGTTTCCCACATATTCTACAATAGCTATTAGCCCGAAGTTGTCTAGTGCCCTAAGAAAAATGCTATTAATGTGACTGTGACATTCACTTCTGTTTCAGTGGCTTGTTGTGCTAGATGTTTTGAGGAAAGCTCTGGAAGACAATGACATCTCTTACATACTGCTGAAGTCTGCCAACAATTATAAGGTTTGTTGGTTTCTTCTTTTGGTGAGGTTGCCCTCTTCACAACCTGGGGTCATGCACATAAACATATTTCTATGAAAACTAGAAATTCTCTGAGCATCAAGCTTTATTTCAGAAAACTGTCTGTACAATGAATTTTGCACAATAATAAACTTGGATATGGGCAAATGATGTTAATTTTGAAATCCAAGGAGACCCTGCTACGTTTACCATGTGCCTTTAAACAGTAGTGCATTTACTGAAAGCCTCATCATGCAAGTTTTGTGTTTGCTAAGCTACCAGATTTGGCAAATGTTCTAGGATTTCTAAATTGAGAAATTGTGCTCGCTTGTGTCAAATTGTTCTGTCCCCAAAAAAAGACTGAATGAATTTTACTGACACGCATGTAGGCAGGTTGGATGAGAGCAAACAAAGCAATTAACAAATCAGGAATGGCAAGATTATAATAAAAGCTCAATTACTGCAAGTATGCTATGCAATTTTAGACTTGCCTCCACGTAGCAGTACAGCAAAGCCTCTCCTGACTCTGGCACATGCACATGTTGGGGCTATCCAACGGAGTGAGGTTTAATCACAGAACTATGTCCGTTACAAGGCATGTGTCACCTCGACTGTCTTGAGTTACAGAAGTAACTGTGTGAGTTACAGAACCTGGGAGGTTTCACTCTAGATACACCGTTGGAGCCAGTTTATTGACGTTTGTGTCGTTAAGGGCCAACAAGAAAGCAGAATAGAGCACCCTTCAATTGCTCCTCTGTCTTCCGGAAAGGAGGAAATGTTTCCTCCTCTCTGCAGGGAGTAGCTATTTTTGGGTGAGGTTGGGTCGGAAATGGAGAGAAGGTAATTGGGGAAGTCTTTTCTGCCGCGTTTGCCTTTAAGTGCCAGTTTAAAAGCTAGATATGGGCAAGGCGAGGTGCCTTTGACGTTACAATCGCCGTAACCCTGGGCCACGGTGTAAAATATTCCTAGGTGAGGACCCACAGTTTGGCAAATGCAAGGACGCGATCGACCGGCTGTAGCAGTGATGGAACTGCTGTGCCATTTGCGTCAAACTGTGCCAGAATGAACAGCCTGCTACGTGCTGCTCCAAAGGCTGTACTTGTGCACAATTTGCACCACGTCTGCACCAAAGGGAGCTGTTTTCAAAAAGGGAACTGAAAGTGTCTGGCAATGCCACTGAAAATCAAGAAACTACAGTTTTTTTTTTGTTTTTTTTATATTTAAGTATTATGTGCGAAGAGTAGGTTTGCACGACCATTCGAATTTTCAAATAGTAGTTCCGAATAATACGCTATTTGATATTCTCTTCAAAATGAACTGCGATATTCATTTCGTATTTTCCGGGCTATAGTCCACGGATTATACATGTTTCGAAGTTGAAATTTTAGGCTGTGCGGACCATACAGGATTTTTGTTTTTCAATATCGTTGATTATAACGAGACGGATATTGTGAATGAAATATTATGTTAACGATGATTAATGTACATTATAGGCTTCTTTGTAAGCTAAGAAAGCAGACAATTGTCAAGGTGTGCTGTCTATGAGAGAAGATTTTCGTGTCGACTAAGCACCAGGTGTGGACTATGCACTGGGTGCGTGGACCATTCATTGGGTGCAGACTATTTAAGCAAAACTTTTATTTTTGACCCCAAATTTTCCCCTGCGGACTATCACCGGGTGCGGACTATACTCCGGAAAATAACGGTACTTTTCGAAGTGTTGATCGCGGCAAGTTAGCCCCCTTGAGCGCGCTTCTCCTCAAGCACTGGTCCACTGCTGAGAAGCCATACCTGCGAAGCTGACACCGCAATCTTGCAACTCGCTTCGCCGCAGCGGAGCTGCGTTTTAGGCGAAAAGCACACTTTTGAAGTGGTCTGGTGCCTGTGCACACCTGGTGTATTAACAGAAAAAAGAAAAAGGCAGGAAGCATTGTTACATTGCAATAAAATCTTCAAAATTTAACTGTGACTATTATGCAAAGGTATATGTTTGGCAATGATGTTCTAACAACCTGTGTTCATTATTTGCGTTTTTGTAGCGTTAGCTACACTGGCCGAGGTTGAGCAGTTTGCGTGGCTCTCATAATGAGCCGTGCTCATTATGAGAGCGATGCGTGGCTACGCGACATGCGCAAGCCACGCGCGGCGGCGGCGGCGGAGCTGTTGCCGCACGCTTTGCATAATGAGCACGGCTCATTATGAGAGCCACGCGAAGCCGCCGCCGCGCACTCAGCTGCCGCCGCGCTTGCCCCGCCGGTCTGCGCATTCCAGAGGAGTGACATCATAGCCGCGGTAGACGCACTGGTGCCGCCGCGTGCCCAGCTGTGCGCCTCCGTTGCGCAGTAGCCAAGTCTGACGCTGCACCAGAGCCGCTTTGATAGTGCCTCTCATTTTGTGCGCATAAGCTCACGCTATGTATATCCTGGCATAGCCGAGCTAAGCCACGGCAATTTTCTTCTTCTTTTAATTCAGAATCTACTGAAAATATTTGCATGCAGCAAGATGATTTATAAATCCCTCAATTAGATATGGCTGGGCTCCTTTATAGATTTAATTTCATGTAAAATCTGTCGTTTACTTGTCATCCCAATGTAGGTATCGGACTTTCTGAGGCCGCAATCTATAAATATAGCTAGATTAAATTTAACAGTGCTCATAAGTGGTCATTTAGAAGCTTTGAAACAATCTTTGCGAAGTTTATTTGAATTTTCGTTTAAAGGGGTACTCCAGCGATTTTCGAGCTACCTCAACTAACTATATTTTCTGACTCCCCGGCCTTTACCCTTTCCGGTATGCTATTTAGTATCGCGAAATTCATAATAGTTATTGCGAAATCGGCAAATGAAAATGATGCAAAAACCAACATTCAAATATACCCGCACTTTTCAGTGCCGTGACGTCAGTGGAAGGCAGGCTTGCCAGTCAAGCGAGCAGTCTAAAAAATAGAATATGCCAGTCATTTGTTCCGTGCTGGGGCGCGGGGACTGGAGCGAGCTTCCAAAGCATTCATTTGACACCATGAAACTGCTTCGAATCAGTTGGGAACAAATTCTACAGTCCAAAGAGTGAACCCCTGCACTTCCACTGACGTCACGTTTTCGTTGTTGCCAGTAGAGACTTTCAGTTTGAAAAACACGGTGAGGACCAAAATGGTAAATTCAATAACTTCGTGAAAAAAAATTATTTTGACCTAATATTTGGGATACTATTTTGGCGATGTTGTTTGGCGAGTTTAGCAAAATTTCAAGCAAATCGGGGACCATGAAGAAATCGGCGGAGTACCCATTTAAGTGTGGTGTAACAGTAGTGAAAGGCGGGGAAAAAGGTGCAGCAATTATTTAATATTCAATTACAAAATATTTGGCCAAAACCACTATACACTTTGAATTTGCTTCCAACCCAAAATCCATTATTTGCACATGTCTAATTGCCACAAAGCAGAGAGCAGCGTGAGACACATTCAACGCGAAAGTGTCCGACAAATGTTGAACTCATGACAATTACGTCACCGTAACACAAACCCTAACACAGATTTTTTTTTTTTTGCAAAAAATATAATTTTTTACTATGCTTTTATTAACCAGATTGTTTAAAAAAAACTTTTTTCTTTTAAGGGACCTTTTAAGGGGTTAAAACAAGCATGTTTCGAGAAGCACGGGAAACCGGGCTCGCGGCAGACTATCACTAGAGTTCCTGTATATAAGCTCCCGTAGGGAAGCGATGTTGCGTGTTCATCCATCTTGAAATCCAAAGTTGTGCGGGAAAGCCACTCTTCACGCCTGCAGGAGCCATTATTAACGGTAGGCAGACTGGATCGGTCTAGTCCCTCGAGTTCGCATGCGGTAGTACATTCATATTGCCATTGTTCCGCAAGTGTTTTCCATTAGCCTCCGATGTCACACACGTAATGTCCATGTTTTTGGTTCACGGTGTGATGAAAAATGTACCGTAATAGGCCGCAATCGGGTAAGACCTAGGCGGGCAGTGGACCACCGCTTGTCCTCGTCGTATCGCAATGCTCGGTGAATGATACATGGATGATATACTGCCTATAAATGAATGATATACGGCCTCGTGCAAAACCAAAGAACATAAGCACAGTTGGCTAGTGGCTAGTTAGCGGCTAGCGGAGCTGTGGAGCAACCGTAGAAGAGGCTTTCCCGCGCAGCATTGGATTTTTGTATGTCACGTGATTGAATTCGGCAAATAGCGGCGCGGTAGCCCGTGGAAAACAGGCATGTAACAGGCTCCCCAAAGGGGAGCCTGTCTAGGAACTCTAGCTACCACTAGCCTAAAGAGCCATCTGGTGATACCACTTGCAACCATGGCGGGGGGAGGACTTCATCTGGCAGTTGCAACGCACGCAATGTCCGCACCCATGTATATCTTGCATTGCCTCGTCCAGAACAACCTGGCCCTGTTCAAGCACGACCCCGAGGTGAGCGTGCTCCTGCTGCCCCTATCCCTGGGAGCCAAGGGCCTTAACCTGACAGAGGCCACCCACGTGCTGCTCATCGAGCCCATCCTGAACACGGCCGACGAGCTGCAGGCAATCGGCAGGGTGCACCGCATTGGGCAGACCAAGTAAGGCAGATTGAGTCGTGCTCAGTTTGTTCTTGGAAGGTTTCTAAATCGGTGCATTTCTGCAAAAGACGTGGAAAATTAGTGTCGTGACATTTAGGAGCTGCCAAAGGATTTCAGCCTGGGTAAAATTTTCACAATGCTGGACCCAGTAACGTTATCATAATGTGCTCTTGGAAATTTTCAGATAATAACCAACTTCATTTTGCTGTCCAAGTTTTTTTTGTTTTTCTTTTTAACAAGGATTGCATTTTTGATTTGAATGACAACATGTGCAGTTTAAGTTTTGTCAGTAATAGCGTTTGTTCCCTCCACAGCTTAAAGGATGGGTGGACAAACCAAGTTCCAAAACTACTGTATTTACACGATTGTAGGTCAACTCGATTGTAAGTCAACCTCCCAAAATTGCACATCAGCAAAAAAAAAAAAATCTTGGGTGCGTATTTTATTGCGAACACGTAAGAACGGCAAAGTATCTGTTTCAAAAGCCGAGCCTCCAACACGCGATCAATGCCTTCTGGTGTGCTTTGGCTGCGCATGCACGTGCGAGGCGCCATGAGATGGCCAGGCGTTACCGAAACTAGGAAGTTCACGTTGGAGGCGGGACAACTGAAGCTGCTCACTGTCGTTCTCACTCCGTCCGCGACTAGACTAAGACTCGTTTGCACTGGTGATGTCAGTCTTGTCGTCATCACTGCTACATTCTCGAAGCACGTCGTCGGCGTCGTCCAACGAAATCTCGCACTTCGCAAATGACAGGATCAACCGCATCTTCCGCACTTGCTCGGCGATCGCGTTGGACGTCACGGGTAGGGACCGATTGCGCACGTTTGCGGCGTAAGTTGCAAGCCTGACCTCCAACTCTGGAAGGTGTCCCCACCTATCCAGACTTTGGCCTACGGAAGCCTCTTTAATTGCCGTCACAGCTTCATCCCGCGCCACCGAAGACTCCACTGGAGCATCACCCGCTCCGACGGGTCGAACTTGCGTCCAACAGCGCAGTTGGTTGCTTCCGAGCATGTTCTGAGTGAATAATGGCCATTAGCGAGCACCGAAAACCTAAACTGCCCGGATCACGCGTTTCAATACAAATAAACGTAGTTAGCGCTCCAGCATGATCTCGTTACTCGATCAAACAGTGTGCGACCGTGAATCATGCGAAAACTGTGAAGAGAAGCCGCGGGGTGAGTGAGCCGTGAGGCTGTTCCAGCGGCCTCCGGAGTGGCTCTTACAAGAAGTGCCGCCACCCCCCGGGAATCGCGTGCGCCGTGCGCTGTTCACCGCCGTACATTTGGGTTAATTTGTAAATTGCTATCAATAATACTCGTTCGCGCAAATAAAGAATAATTAATTTGTAAAATGATTGCACAGAATAGTGCAATGGTAGGGGTACAGCCAGGCTGAACTCGTAACAAGCCGAAGTGTCCAGGATATCGCGATTGTTACGTTTTTGCCGGTGGTGAATTTTGCCGTGGTGAAATGCTTTGGTTCAATTATAAGTCGACCCCCCACTTCAGATTTTCAAAAATTGAAAAAAGGGTCGACCTACATTTGTGTAAATAAGGTATGTATATCCCAAAACACTGAAAGGAACACTAAAGTGTTTTGTTTGCCCAGTTCGCACTTCATAAGCTGAAATTGTAGCTCGAGAGCATGGGGCTTCAATTAAAATATTCTTATGATGTAAACTTTTCTAGAAAGAGATCCTGTTTAGTGGTTGGTGAGGTCCATAAAAAATCTACTATGGTTAATGTTTAGCGGACCATACTACTTGAATATCATTGTCCATTTGTCCTTGCTTTGCTGAATGTCTTCTGTCTACTACTAACATTGCAAAGCAAACAGAGGTAATTGCAATTGTAACCTTAGATACCTGAGTTACAGGTATCTAAGCTTGATAAACTTAACCAATTTTACCAGCAGACTACTTTTTACTAAACTGGTATCTGTGTGGATCATGGTGCTGGTAAAGGTCATGAAATTGAATGTTTTTGCCAAGTGGTAGACAAGTAATGAACGCATACTTTTCCTTTTTCAGAACAACTCATGTTCATCGCTTCATGATACAAAACACAATAGAGGAGAAAATCGTGGATTTCATCAAGTCATCTCAGACATCAAGGAACCCTTCTGAAGATTATTCCAAAATGACCATCGGTGACTTGAAGAAGCTTTTTGAGTGAGGACTCAGTGACCTGCCATAGTGCAGGTTAGCCCATAGCTAGGGGTTCCCTGTTTTTAAATAAATTAGAAAAATAATTTTAAAAAAGCAATTGCCGCTAAAATATTTGTTAATCTAGGTTTATTCGATAAACTCGTTTTTTTTAAAGGTGTGATTGCCAAGAAGTAGACACAGTAAGCGCTACAGACAAGGACTTCTATTAGGAGTAGACAGGAGAAGTGCAAAAAACAAGCCAAGGTGCTTCACATACCTCTTGTCATGCTGCAAGGTTGGCAGTCCTGAGGAAAGGACACTCAGTTTCTCCTTTCAAATCTTGGGAGGATTGACAAAAGAAGGGCTCATCTCATCGTCAGTCCAGGACAATGGGTCAATGTATTTCTTGGTCTCGGCGGATGCCGACTCTTAGCTTGGAATTTTGCTAGCCACTATTTCAATTTCAAGTTTAGGCCATGCCATTCACTAGGAGGGGGCGGTGCTTTCATTCGCGATTTGCATCACATCTCTTGGAACCTACTTTCACAGCTTTGTCTTTTGACTGCCAGGCACTGTGAGAATCTGATTTGCTTTAGAGGGTTGGAGAGTCAACCTGCCACTAGGTGCCATTGATTTCATTTGAGTTGCCAATAGTGGAAGCTATGATCCTGTTCATGTTATGGTAGCGGGGGGGGGGGATCAGCTGCAGATTATATTCTATATTACCCCCAACCCCGTGTGGCCACGACACTTGTCTGCACATTGACCTCGGAGAGATAGGAAGAAATAAAGCTCCCCCAGCGACCATGTGTAGGAATTTAGCCACTTAGAAGAATAGATGTCTCCTGAAAGAATTATTTGCCAGATTTGTTGTATAAACCAGGGTGTCTAGCGACGGGGAAAACCGGGAATTGTCGGGAAATTTTAATTATCAGGGAATTGTCGGGGATATTGTCAAAAGCGAGCCCAATCAGGGAAAGTTAGCCGGACACGCCATCGAGTGCCCTGAGCAAAGATTTGAGGACCTAGGGGGGGGGGGGGGCAGAAAAGTAGGCAATAAATTCTGCTTAGAGCGGAGCACGGCCTCTGCTCACTCGATGTAGAGTATGCTACCAGATGCAAAGAGACAGGCACGTAGCCAGAATTTTGTTTCAAGGGGGGGGGGGGTCCCGCCCATGACAAAATGTTGTATGAGGGGGAGGAGGGAGAGGAGGCCCCAGCAAAATAGAAGATTTCGGGGGGGGGGGCGGCCGGGCGCCATGGGCCGCCCCCTGGATACGTGCCTGCAAAGAGAACAGCCGACAAATCCAGTTGTACAACTGGCGGCCATGTAGCCATTCGGTTATTGCCGTGTGTGATTGAGCGTCGTGTTTTCATCGCGTTTCCGAAAGTGGCCTCTTCACAGACGATGTTGGCGGCAAGAAAGTGCTCGTTTAATCCGGATGGACGAACCCGAATGTTTCGGAATATGCAAGTCATCCTCACAGTGCTCGATGCTCAATGCCTTGTGTTGTAATGGTCTTATATCTTTAACCGCCCCTACAGTGGTCAGAGAATTTCACCTGAAATTGTGAGGGAAGACCTGGAAAATTCAGGGAATTTCAATATAATAATTTACTGCAGAGTTCCCGCGAATCGGTTCCTGATAGCAACGTAGCGTCCAGCCATACCAGTTCCATCCACTGAATAGACGATTTTCGCCTGGGATGTCAATGCAAGAACACTGTGAGTATTGCAGAGCATCTGCAATGGCAACACCACATCCAGCTGGAGGAACCTGGTCTAGATACAGGGAGCCCTCTTCTAAAAGGGTACAGAAACGAAATTTCAGCTCTCATTTCTTTGTTTAGCCAGAAACTATGTTGTGTCAGCATCTGAGAAACACCAGTCTTCTGCTTGATAACACAAAAACTAATTTTAATGCAGATAAAACAATTTCTCAATAGCACCTGGTAGTTGGGAGGCTGATGTGGTTATGACGTTGAGAATGCCTTTTGCCCCAGCGCCGCGGAAGTGCAGCACAAATGTATAGACAACTCGGGCTTGCACGGAATCGTGAAGCTTGGCAAAGAAATCCCCAGTACTTCCGCAACGTGCATTCCACTCCATCAAGATCGCCGTTCTTAACAGACGATAGGTAAGTGCTGGATAAGGGGATGCGAGGACCTCTGCCAGGCCAACCATACCACTCCCCCTCCTACCGGATGTGCTGTGAATAATGCGCACAAATATGGCACCCAGTGAATATCTTATATGCATAGCTTACAGGTGTTGCCATTGCTAGGTACTGACGGCTAATTCTACTTGCTGGTTCCCTGGAGCTCCTACTTGTGCAGTGTGAAACTGCCACGGTGAACCAAACACTCGCAGCACATAAAATACCGGCAAGGCCACGATTGACGTTACGGGCAAGCTATGTTTAGGCCATAGGGCGTACAGTCCTCGGATATTACTACCAGGTGAGGCTGGCTGGACGGATGGATGGATGAGGCTGAACCCTTTAAATTGAGCAACAACTTTACTACCTAGCCTGTTTTTTTTTCCCCAACATTTATTTAACTTAGAGTTATATATCTAGAGATTTATTTTTAACAGCTATGATCCGTATGACAGAGGCACCTTTATGCAACCGGGTGCACACCTTCCGCCCTACGGGTTGCCCGGAAGAGAATAAGAAAATATTCATCCTTCTCTCGACCTATGCCATTAGTCGGATAATCTCTCTGGTTTTCTCCACCTCCCCATGTCTCTAAATCCCAGTGCATTTGTTCAATTAGTCGCCTTTTCAGCTACTACAGGGTGAAGTCCCTTACAGTAATGTATCAAGTGCTCAGCCGTCTCCTCTCCATAAGCTCCACACACCGTATCTACTTCCCAATATCTGGTTCTATATTGTCACAAATGACAATTGATGAGGCAACGAATGACTGACGGAAACTAGACGTTTAATGGGGCGAACTTGTGCCAAAAACAAAATAGAAAAGTCTAGCGTCGATGGCGGCGAAACAGCAGGATAGAGTGTCACGACGAGCCCCTATGTACATGCATGGGCTTCTAAAACAATCGGCGTATAGAAGGTTCGGCGCATAGAACGTTCAATCCTCGAATAAATAACAAGGTTTTTGAAGTCACCAGGACGCGACATTCACAGAAATAACAAGTGGGTGAATCCGCTCCCAGGCATCGAACCTCAGCCCTTTACGTGGGAGCCAAGCACGAAAACCTTTGGCCACGGGCGCGCTTGCTCAAGGATGCGCCCGTGGGCCTTAAGTTGTACTACGCACGTTAAGACTGAGGACTGTGTTCCCCCCCTTTAAAAAATCGTCTCGATGCAATGTGCAAGGAAACAAAACGGAGCAAAACAAACAGAACAATGGGGAAATACAGAGACTGGTAAAACACAGTCCTATCAAGCGTAGCACGGAATCACAGTCTTATCGTGCGTAGTACGGCTTAAGGCGCACGATGTGGACGACTTCAGGTCGTGGTGGGCGAAGTGACAATGTTTTTCCTCCCGTCGGGCATCACCTCGTAGTTCAGATCTCTGAGTCAACAAAGTACCTTGTAGGATCCAAAGTAGCGCTTCAGGAGTTTCTCGCTTAGACTGCGTCGTCGTATCGGGGTCCAGACCCACACACAGTTTCCAGGCTTGAAGCGAACGTCGGTCCGACGAAGGTTGTACCAGGGAGTGTCAACATGTTGTTGATCTTGAATCTAGAGTCGGGTGAGCTAGCGAACTTCTTCAGCTTGTTTTGCAACCACCTGGGCGTCGTGGCTCCCATCGTCAGCTGGTTCGTGGGGCAGCATCGCGTCGAGCATGTTCATTACTTTTCATCCATGCACCAGCTAAAATGGTGTTACTCCTGTGGTTTCTTGGACCGCCGTGTTGTAAGCAAACACGACATAGGGTAACACATTGTCCCACGCCTTGTGCTATATGTTAACATACATAGATATCATGTCGGTGATGGGTTTGTTTAGTTGTTCTGTTAGTCCATTTGTTTGCGGATGGCACACAGTGGTTCGGCAGTGGCTGGTGCTACTGAGACGAAGGATCTCTTGCGTCAGCTGGGCCATGAACTATGATTCATCAGGATTTCGGGGCCGGATGGAGGACGATGGACTTAATTAAAAACTTGGTGACTTCAACAGCCGTACCTGATGGAAGGGCTTTCGTCTCGGCGTACCGTGTGAGATAATCGGTCACGATGATTATCCATTGGTTTCCTTGCGCCGATGGTGTAAAAGTCAAAGTAAATCCATTCCGATTTGCTGGAATGGGGCAGATAACAGCTCAATAGGCTGAAGAAGTCCTGCCAGTCTCGTCAATGGTTTCTTCTGTCGTTGACATTTGTGGCTAGATCGTGTGTGGTGGTGGACTGTCTTCGCAAGCTTGGGCCATTAGTACTTCTTGCGTATCCTGGCAATGTCCTGCTGTAGCCAAGGTGTCCGGCCTTTCGGATCATCGTGGCAGGCTTGAAATATCTCTTCTCGAAAATGAAGGGATTTTCAACAGCCACGCCGTGTTGTTGTCGCTGAAGTTCTCCTTGTAGAGCACACCTTGTCGGATGGAGAAGGTCGGCATTGTTCATATGAAAACCCCAAGGAACCGCACTTCCTTTTCCCTTCAGGTGCTCAATGACTCCTTGCAGTTAAGGATCATCTCTTTGGAGTGCTACCATGTCACTGACATTTAGTGCACCGAGAAAACACTCCTGGTCGTCGTCTTCAGCGCAGGCGGGACCGGCCTCGACGGGGGCACTTGACAGACGACCGGAGTCACTGTGCTTTCGGCTGGACTTGTACACCACAATCATGTCAAACTCCTGCAGTCGTAAACACCACCGGGCAAGGCGTCCTGAGGAGTCCTTCAGATTCGCGAGCCAGCAGAGCGAGTTGTGGTCTGTAAAGGGGTGTCCAAACAGGATACTACAACACTCACGACTCCTGCAAATCGTTGCCGCGCTGCGCTTCCGGCCGTCGGGGGGAAACTTCCTCTGTCAAATCTGCCGGGGGAGACTACCCCCGTCAAATCTCCCCCGCTTCCTCCACGGCGGCCTTGCTCTGCTCATCACGTGGGTCCGGAGAGCCACTCACACGCTCTCTTGGCTGTCGGTCAATCGCTCAAGGCCTCTGCCGCTTTGGAAGTCCCGAAAATGGGAAAGGGAAGACTCGAGTGAGGGCGAGCCGGCGTCGTGTCCAAGGTCGTGTCATCGTCCAGCAGTTCTGTGGAATTGGATCGGATTCCTGCGGCTCTTGTTCCTAACGTACCTCGTATAGACAAACAAACGTGGTTGGTGTTTCTACATACAACTAAAAGTCTCCCTTTGCGCACTGCACTTTATTAATTTTTTTCGAGCTACGAGCGTGGATTTTGACGAAAAAAGCTGAGCCGAGGCGGCCGAAACGCGCGCTTCGACGAAGGAATCTCCCAAATCCATCCGATGCCGGGACCTCTTGGCCTTCCTGCCGAGGTGACGGCGGTGAGCAAGGTCGGCGACTTTGTGAGCCGCAGGAGATAGACAGGCATCAGGCATACCATTGGCAGGTGGCGTGTGACGTCAAGTCTGACGAGCACCGACGTCAACGACAAGTGGAGGAGGCGAGGAGGCAAGTCGTGAATTTGGCTTGGCCGGTGCCCAGACAGACATTCGACCGACCGACGACTGCCGGACGGTTCAATTCTGGACGACTTTTGCAGGAGTCGTGTGGTTTGTAGTAGCCGGTTTGGACAGGCCTTAACCACTCGGAACGGACTCCCGTGCAAGTACGGGCGAAACGTGTTGATGTCCCAGATGACGGCGAGCGTTCTTCCTCTCTGCCTTTGACAGTGCCCGGCTTGCATAGGCGATTACCCGCCCTGTTCCCTCCTGTGTTTGGAACATTGCACCGCGCCAAGCGCCGTGTGCGCCGTGTTACTTGCGTCTGTGTGAATTTCTGTTTGTGCATTGTTTGTTGAAATGACGAAAACGGGAGGTGTTTGAAATCTTTGTTCGGCTTGTTGAACACCGCCCGGTGCTTTTCTGTCCACTAAAATCGCCACGGCGTCTTTCGTAAGGTATGTCGGAGACGCAAAAAGCTCCGCAAAATCTCGAACAAAGCGCCTGTAGTAGGCATAGGGGCCTAGGAATCTTGCGGCCTTTTTGTCCGACAACGGGGAAATTGTGGCAACGGTCGCGTCTTCTCGGGGTCAGGGACGAAGACCTCGCCGCTCTCGACGTGGCCTAGGAACCTGAGCTAACATTAAAGGGACACTGACAAGGTATTTTTGCTTCCGAGGTTTTTTTAATGACATATGAGAGCCGAACTACCCAGAAAACAATTTGCGGCTCGAAATTCGCTTTCTTTCCACCCGAAGACCGCCGATCGAGAACTGGCCGGGTTGAGTCGCGCTCACTCTTCTTCGTGGTCACGTGCCGTCTTTCTATGGTTAGGACACAACCACCAAAATAATCAGTCACGGGTCGTCGAAGGCATACATACCATATATTAAAAAATTAAGAAAAATATGACACCCATTTTTTGTGGCTTCTAGAAAACTGAAAATATGTTGATTGAAAAAGAAAAAAGTTGCACAGCCACGGTGACTTCTGCCAACTCGGTTTCGAGCAATTCCGTTCTTTTTTAGAGCGCAGCTCGTAGGCGGCCGTTTCCGGCTTGATCGCCGGGTCGGCGTAACCGCGCGGTGCATTACGGGGAATGTCCCATAATGCACCGCGCGAGCGAAGCGGAGGAGGAGGGGTATATCCTCCCTCAGTACCCTTCCATCTTCCTCCTCAAGAGCTGCGCTCTAATTCGGCGTTACACAGAGTTGTAAATGGCTTTCACCTTTTTTGCTTTTTTTACTTTATTGAACATATACGTGACGCTGTAAAATATTGATTGGGTAGCCTTCTGACACCATAATAAATCGCCTGGCAAAGAATAAAAAATTTTTGGGGTGTCATTTTGCTTTTTTGAGAGGGCTTGTCAGGGATTTCTCCCCTCCCCCCAGGGGGTATACACCCCCCTAGTTTTCCTGGACCCCCCCCCTTGAATCTAAAAAAAAGGAAAAATAAAATTCTTTTAAGATTATAAGTAGAAAACACCACCTCTCAGGTGTATATATAGAGAAAGGGAAACATACATTACGGGTATGAGCATTTGGTTAATAGACGTCTGTAATTTAGCTAGTGGACTAAAAAAGAAACAGTTTTATATTTTATCTAGCCTCGCCTCGCATCGCCCCCCCCCCCCCGAGCCATTGGAATCCCGGACAAAAGCTCACCGGACAGAAGCTCACCGGACAAAGCTCACCCATTTTTCTCAGACCCGACAAAAGCTCACCCATCTTTTCACAGACCCGGACAAAAGCTCACCACGAGAAAATTTTATGTTGGTCTTAACACGAGTGCGGACAACGTAGGTGCATGCGTGCGACACAAAAAAGCAACGATAAATTAAATCTGACAGGCGCATGGTTTGTTGATTTTAATAGAAACAAGTTTATTTATCAGTTGGTTGGAAGCGAATGCAGTCCCCTACTAGCTCCAGCAGTCTTGGTAGATCTCGATGCACATGCAAGCCCTCGCAAATATTTCTAAGACGATTCTGCAGGCGCAGAGTGGTTTTTCGCACCCGCTTTACTGTGGGCTCACCTCTCCGGGCTTGTGTCAATGCCGTGGCAACGAGCGCCTGATTTTGCTGTAGACATTCAATCAACCTCAAGACACTTGGATGGGCGTGGCCGACAAGCTTCTGGAACCCGGTACTCCATCCTTCGCAGGTGTTATTCATCCGGTCTTTATCTTGAAGAGTGGCGTCGTACATATTCCACCGTACCGGGGAAACTCCGGTCGTCGTCGGCGCAGAGTCAGGCGAAGGGAAGAATTCGCTCTGGGTGTTGCCGCAGAAGGAACAGAAGCACAACGGAAGCGGTCGTTGACGTATATACGTGCAATCAAAGTAGTCTAGCAGGTAGCCGATGTCACCGGTAGACTTTTCCCTAGTGGTTAGTTCTTGTGGAACAAGCTGTAATGGAAGGAACGCGAGCCATCTAAAATCCCGCAGAGTTTTCTAAATTGGTCATCTGTCTTGTACTTTTCCAAAAGGCCCAACTCCCGTTCTTTCAAAGTATTTTTAAAAATTGGCAACTCAATGGTGGATGGGGTACAAGTTCTCCTAAAAATGGTCCAAAGTCCATCGCGTCCGCAGTTTATTTCAGCCCGTGTTTCGCCCGGGTAGCAAAAAAAAAAAAAAGATTGAGGTGAGCTTTTGTTCGGGTCTGTCAAAAAAAACGGGTGAGCTTTTGTCCGGGTCTGTCAAAAAACGGGTGAGCTTTTGTCCGGTGAGCTTCTGTCCGGTGAGCTTTTGTCCGGTTACCGAGCCATTGGGACCCCCCCCCCCCCCTTGATTAGAATCCTGGGGAAACCCCTGGGGCTCGTCGAAGTTGCTGGCGAAAACTACAACCATACTACAACGTCATCGAGGTAGATGAGACAGCTCTGCCATTTTACGCCTGCTAGCACGGTGTCCAGGACACGCTGGAAGATTCCAACTAAAAATGTCGACCGGATATGGTCTTTCGATCCTATCTGAAAACGCCCAATACAGACAATCTCAGTCAATCGAAATTCTTTTTTTTTTTTTCGCGTTCACGGCAGCGGATTTATTGACACTCACAGGCGGCGCATGTTCAGGTTTTGCCGCGTCTTACCTCCTATATCATGTTACCGCCAAGGTTGTAGGCTGATCTGTCGGCATTGTCGCTCCGGTTGCTTCCTTTATGTCGCGTAGACGGAGACGCTACACGCCGGCTGTTGAAACAAGCACCGCGAAGCATGTTGCAGGGTGGCGGCTCTCGATCACTCCGGCCCATGGGCATTTAGGAATTTTCTCTTCAAAACTACCGTCCACCTCTGTGCTGTTAATTTGTGTTTTCCTGACCACCACGTAGCAATTTTACGCTTTTTAATAATAATGAAATTGTAAAGAACGGTATGTGCACGCCCAATTTATGGCAACCCCGTTAGCGTGAATTTGGCCATATTTCTCGCTTTATATCTTCAAAGCCACACAAATATTGCATTATGTTTTTGCAGATTGTGTTTGTACATATTATAAATGTTAATTTCGGAGTGTTTAAAGAAAATTAAAGATGGTCTTCCTTTTTAAATTATTCTTGAAAATAGCATTTTTAGTTAAATGCTTCTGTGTGAGCAATTCTTGTAAATTTATCCAGTTGACCAGGACAACGAAATTTCATGCACGGATGAACTTATATACGGGGCAACACACTGGCAAAGTTAGAAGACCTTGGCGCTTTCAGATACGGAGTAAGAAAGATCTTTAATCCAGAGCGTTATTGCTCAATGTGCCGTATTCGCGATTTTGTTTCCCAAAATAACGACCCTAATACTCGGTGAATAATACTTTTTGTTCAATCCTTCCTACGCCTAATTTATCAGGCACTTTTTTTCCCAGGTTATTTTGCCGGCTGCCGGCAGAATATCCACTTCCTATTTATAAACCCTTAGCGGTACAGTTTTTTTTGAGGGGGAGGGGGGGAAGCCGATTGAAATGTTAACATCGCGCGATACGCAAAACGCGCACGTGACTGAGAGGGTGCTTACAATTCTTCGCAAAGACAACTTTTTTTTCCCCCAACAAGGATTGTTTTTATCCTTTGTGGGATTTGCTAGCTACCAACAAACACAGGTACCGATAGAGTAACCAAAGGGTTGTCTCAACAGCGGCGGCGATCTCAAAGGAGCCGTCAAACCTAGTAGCGCGCGGTCCCCACATCTCCGCAGTAATGTAGACGACGTTTAGGGCTACATTACAGAGGGTCGGTTCGATTGATTACCTCCGTCGGTGCCAAGTGATCGTCTACCTTGTCTCACTCTCTCGAATATAGCGGAAGAGAAGACACACGTACCAGAGTAAGGACAGAGTCCAAGAGCATTTATTAGAACACTCTTCAAATGAACTACAGTGTCCCCATCCAAATGCTCCCCGCGCCGGCAAGGTAAGAAAAGGTCCCACCTGCCAGACGCGGGGTTCCGAGAGCCAAGACCGGGGAAGCGTCGGAGACGTCGCCGATACACGTCCGATCTCTTTCGCGGTCACCCGGACGAGTCCCTTTCCCGAAAGCGGGAAAACCAGAGGCGAAACCTCCTCGCCTGTCAACAGTGAGCCGCATCCGAGCGGAGGAACGGAAATCGGTCCCCCCGGGAGAGAGTGAGAGGAGAGCCCCCAAGCCAGGCGGCTCTCCGCCTCACGAACAGGTCGAAGCTCACGGTAAAGACAACCGAGCGTTCCGACCCGCGGCCGTTATCACAGCCATCGGGGAATGGAGATCAAAGGAATCCCCACACCTTCTTGGCATGGAGCCAACAAAATATATTTTTTTCATCAAAATTAAAAATGGTCACCGGACATGGTTGTTCGATCTTATCTGAAAACGCCCAATTGGAATTTTTCTCGGAGTCGGAGTCTCGGGGCATCGGGGCATTTGAAAGACGTCCTGCTGTTTTCATCCTGTCAGTGACTATAGTATTATTTTTGTCCCATCAAGATACAAAAAATTATTTTATTATAAAAAAAATTTTTTTTTTTTGGTTATTCGTAGAGTTAAAAAAATAAGAATGGAGTTGGCTGGTTTTGGATAAAGGGGCTTCAAGTCACTTCATGCATGTTTGCAAAAATGAAACTTGGTTTCTTCCGAACTGCTTTGTTGCATTGCCCCAGCAGATTACGTAAAGACCGAGGCGGAGGCCGGAGCGTGACTTTTTTCCCGGAAAGACGGGTCAGACATGCTGCAGCCCGACCGCTTCTGCTCTTGTTACCTCGCAGCCATCCCGACACGTGAGGGATATCCTCTATCTGATACCCAAGCAGTGGTGGGAACTGTTTTGGAGAGAGATTTAAATGTTTGGGATTGTTCAGACAAAACTGTTCCTAGGGGTGGTGGTATTTTATGGCCTACTGTATTTTCACGTCTGCTTGTAACCCGCAGCGTTTGTGTGAAGTTGGATATTTGGAACATTTTGCAGATTTTATTTCGTGTATCCTGTAAGTCTTTTTCTGTTTGTGGAATTCAGATGCGTCAAAGTTAGACAAATATTTTGGACAAAGGTTACAATTGTTTTTATATGCCGAACTACTTTGTTTGCAACTGCGATTCACGTACAGCTATAAAGTTTCATTCTCATGGAAATGGGGACGTTTGAATAAAACGTAACTCTCATTCACTATTTTGATTTATCTTTCACAATTAATATATTTGAGATCCAATTGCTTACGTTATCTTAAAACACCGTCTCTCTAAATATTTCAAATAAGCTAGAAACTGCGTTTTGAACCTAAATTTGTGTCTTCGTTTCTTCCTGAGTATTTATTTTTATTTATTTAATCATTTATTTATTTAAAAATACCTCCAGCCGTGAGGTTAAAGTGGGAGGGTGAACCGTAGAGTCTAATAGCACCCCTCAACATTTTACCGCTTCTGTTATGGCTGTGTAGATAAATAAAATACAGAATGTGAAGTTACCCAGTTCGTTTAATGTGAATAACTGAATATTAAGGGTGGGCGAATATTCGGTTATTACGAATAGCCAATCGAATTCTGTTCTATTCGGCATTCGCTCCGAATCGAATTGAAGTATTCGAGAATATTGAATTATTCGACAATATAGAATATTCAGCCTTTCCAAATACAGTCAAGCCCGACTATATCGAACCCATTTACATCGAATTATTTCTTATACCGAACCCTTTTTGTGCACAGTAATGTTACAGTGATAATATATAGCAAACACTACGGTTACATCGAACAAAAATTGCAGCCGCTACCGATATATCGGACTGCCAAGAGAGCTGTTTTGCTTTGCAAGCTGGCTTCTTCCAACGCGAGTGGCTGCATTGGAAAAAAGCCAACTTGCAAAGTGTTGGATTTTTTTTTTTTTTGGGGGGGGGGGGGGGGGGGGAGGGGAGGGCGGGGGGGGGGGGGCGGTTGCGTTCATTGTTTGGGAGAAAAGGATGCTGGGTTTTCGGGTGATGGCATAATTGGACAGATTAAAAAGCTAGTTTCGGGAAATAAAGGAAGTCTTGAGCCACGGCGGGGTCGTTGGGCGGTTATCCCGTACCGCCATGACATCTCAGACAACCTAAAGGCGTGCGCAAAGAAGTTCGGCGCCGACGTAGTTTTTGAGAGGGATTTTAGATTGGACCGGTTGACCCCGTTTTTGAGAACACCCAACCAGTCTAAAAAGGCGCACAGAGAGAAGTCTACAGTATGCGAGATCGGTGTAGTGTACGAGATACAAATGAAATGTGGTGTCATTTATGTAGGTCAAACCAAAAGATGTGTGAATGACAGATTAACGGAACACAAAAGAAATGTAAAAAACAAAGATCCGAATTCGGAAATAGCTAAACATTTGAATGAATGTGCCGACTGCTCTCCAGCCTGGGGAGAAGTAAAGATTGTAGAAAAGGAAAACAACGACATGGAAAGATTAGTGAGAGAGACCATTAGAATAATGACGTCTGCCGAATGCATCAGTCACACGTCCGTCCACTTAAGTTCGGAAGTCGAAAAATTTTTGCGGCTCACTGGTTTGAGAGAACCGGGATGACCACGGGGTGTCACGGTGTGTGTGTGGTGACAGGGGATCTGTCGGCGGCTTTGCGACTGGTTTGGGAGAGCCGGAGCGACCTCGGGATGTCGCGGTGTATGTTGTTGACACGTGATCTGTCAAAAACTTTGAGTTAACGCCGTCTGAATTTTTTTTTTTTTTTTTTTTTTGACTGGAATGTACGTGGGCCTGAGAAAAGAAAGAGGGAAGGGGTAGGGGCTTTGGGAAGAGGAAGGGAAAAAGAGGGGGACAAAGGTTGGCGAGTGACATATATGTTTGTCCTGTGAAATAAAGTTTGTAGCTGCGTTTGAAGGCCCTTTCACACAGTTGCGTTCGGAGCGACCACTACGCTTACGAACGAATGCAACCGGTTGGAACGACGAGTTGCCATAGCAACGAAGCGCCAAACGGTCGTTTCGTTCGTGTTCGTTCAGAACGAAAGGAGTTGAGCCGGGCTGAACTTTTCGTTACGTTCGGGAACGACGGGAGCGACAGGCCAATCACAGGTCCAGGAGGGCTCAGTCGCGCGCGTTGCATGCCGGTCGCGGGCCGGCTCCTTCTATTTGCAAACATGGCGTCGGTGGTGATCGTCGGCGTGGACGGCGTGGTGGAAGCTCATCGTTCCCCGTAAAAGCGCTATCCTTGACTGTGAATTTTCGTCGTGTGTCGCTATGATAACCCATCACGTACTAGAAGGGAAGATCCACCTCTCGTGCGGCGATCTCGTGGCGGCACTCTCAAGACAGCAGAAACGCCCGTGCCGTCGTGTTTACTTCGACTACAGTGGTGCTTTCTTAGCATTTATGTCCTCGAACATCGCCCGGATTTCTTTCTGTGCATTCCATGCGTGTGCTCAAGTTCAAGGTATTACTGGTGCGCACCGTATAAAGGATGCGAATTTTCACGCGTTTTCATCACCCGAGAAAGGTGATTAGTGTTAGCAATCCTGGACGCTCGCAACGTCTATCTGATCACGAAATTATATTTCTACGTTGCTGTATCGCTGCTAAGATTACGCCGTCTTTTTATAATCGTAGAAAAGGCGTGTGGCGAGATTTGTACTGTTGGCAAAGTCGTGTATTAAAGTCGTGATCGTGCAAGACGGCGTACTCAGTACTGCATCTTTTTTTTTCTTTTTAGTGCACCACCCTGCAAGCGTATCCTGAAAAAAAAAATAAAGCTTGAGTTCATAGAAGACGGTGTGTCTATTTTCTGTTACGCAAGTGAGTGGCAGCGCGTCCCCTTCTTTTTAGAGGCACTGCTGAAACAGCTGACGGCGGCGGAGAAGCGGCGGCCGTGCTGCCGACCCGCTGCGCTTGTTGCAGTGGTTGCAGGAGTGTACGCGCGGCGCAAAGTGGTCGCTCCGGTCACAACGGACGCAGTCGTGGATAACGGGTTCGTTTTAGATGTGTGAACCAGCCTTTACACAGCTATTGTAGGCGCACAGCAGATCATCGTGACTGTACGCCGTAGCCGAAACCTCCGGCAGCTCCGGCGAGGACCTCGCGTCGAGCACGAAACCGGTCGCCATGTTTGTAAGCGTAGCTGGGTTGCTTACTATTGGCTAGGAACAAGAGCTGAAGCTCGTTTCTCATCGGCTGTTGATTCGTCTGGCTGCATGCGGTCTCCATGTGTGTGACATCGTCGCGCACAGTTGTCGTTGAAGTTACAGCGGTTGCATTCGTTCATAAGCATAGTGGTCGCTCCGGACGCATGTGTGGGAACGGGCCTTGAGAATTCGTCCATGTCGTTCTGTGTTTTGTCCGTATCCCCAGTCTCGGGTTTACAACTATGCTCAAAAAATATCTTTTGCGGAGGAAGCGGAAAGAGGGTGCTCCGTGCTCCCTCTCCCCGCTCCGTCCGGCAAAGAGAATATTATTTTTTCTTCCAAGCAACTGACGTGGCCGCCCGAAAAAAAAAAAAAAAAGCCAGCTTGCTTTGCTGGTTGGTTTTCACCCAACGCAGTCGCGGCCTTAGGGAAGCCAACTTGCAGAGCAAAACGGGGCTCTGCAGGAGAAGGTGCTCCTGCTCGGACGTGCTCCGTGCTCTCGGCATAATTCGATTCGCTGATGCGCGAATTTAGAATGCTGCGGCCTCAGCATTTTGGAGTCCGTCGATAGCGTAGAAAAATATCGTTATCGCGGATGCAATGAAGAAAAAGCAACAGAAGGTGCAAGACTACTTCATTGTGTAATATTTCAGCAGAAAGTGGATTTTTGAGTCAAATTCAATAAGACTATTATATCGAATTACCCGCTATATCGAACTGGTAGACTTTTTTTGCGAGTTCGATATAAACGGGTTTGACTTACTCTGGCTTGGATTTCCGGCCAGGTGGCGCAAGCTTTCGACCATTTCGTGCTCCCGAACTCAATACACTTAAAACTAACAATTACAATACTTCTAATAACAAATAAGGGCAAATATAAAACTACAGTTTAAACATATCTTGTGGTATTTGTTGCTTGATACTATTCGAAGTATTCGATTCAAAATTATTCAGCCAAATTCACTGTTCGCTTCGAATTCGATTCGGACCCAAAATCCTCTATTCGCCCATGCTTACTAAATATATCTAGTAATTATTGGATTATATCTGAAAAGTGTTTTACATCTTACCATATCTAATTCTAAGAGTTCTCGGTCGAGTCTATCTGTTCTACCGTTGTAAATCAAGCAGGAGTCAAATCGGCCAGCACGTTATTACGACAGCGAGCATCACTTTCTCGGAGAAGGCTATGGACCAGAATCACTTTTTTTACCAAAGGTTTTAACCCCTTCACCACAGCACCGTAACCTATATCCCTACAAAAAAAACAGTAAAAGTTTGCAAACTGGATTTCAGGTTTCCAGCAAGAAATCCAGTTAGATTTGGTGTTCCATAATGCAGTCTATACTGGTTTTTTCGGTAGTCCAGACCCGCGCTGTGAAAGCTTTTGGTATTTTCAAAAATGGGTGTGGTCAGACAGCTGTAGTGGGTGCTAACATATCGGGTGAGCTTTGAAACTTAACCCTTTGTTGCATAGTGGCCACTACAGTGGACAAAGGTATTTAATTTTTAAATAAAGTGCCAGGCCGCATAATAAACGTACACATGGCGTCCACTTCAGTGGACATATGGGTTTTCGATTGCCACTCATAGATGGCGCCACCGTTCCACTGATGATGACATATTTAGCATCTAAGATAGCAGCTTCCACAAATTTCAGATAAGGCACGTGCATCCTCGCAAAAGTGTCGCAAACTGTTGAAAAACTTCTTAACCCTCTGTTAAACACTTTCATGCCTTCGAGGAAGTCTTGAGGTGTAATCTGTAAAAATATGAGCGTTCAATAAGTCTTTATTGTTCAGTAAGTGATATATTTGTGGCTTGTCCACTCTAGTGGACACCATGAACAGCAGCATCACGAGGCTATGTGCTAAGCACAAATTGTTTTTCGTCAGCGGCGCTGTAAATATACTGGAATGGTCCAATTTTTTGTTGTAATGAATAAAGCACCATAATTCTACACATTTGAAGAGGAAAACAACTATATTTTGTTATTTTTTTGTTTTAGTGGCAAACGGTTTGCTACCAAATCGCCTTTGAGGGAAGTAGACATTGGTGCTTTATTGGATATTCCACTATCTGACTCAGGAATCAATGTCCTAATTAAAGACGGTCTGACGTCAGGAAGTGATGAGGATCTTTTAGAGAGCGAGGATGATGACATCGATTATTCCATAGAGGATGATCAAGGCAGGTGTGATGATAGCTCGGAAGATACCAGCCAAAGTGATGAAAGTGATGATAAGGATCGCGACACGGAAACTCAAGCTCTGTCTACAAGAAAAAGACGTCAAGATCGAAAGGAAAAGCCAAAGTTATGGTCATGGGACGAAAGGGATATTGTACCCCCAGTGCATGCTGTCCACTGTAGTGGACGTTCTGTAATTAATAAACTATGTTTCTGAAAGCTAAGAACAAAAAATCCTGGGACTCAGCTCAATACCAATAGTCGCAAAAACGCAAAATTGTATTATTTGCATGGACAGTTTTAATGTATGCAACAAAGGGTTAAAGCCGCACTCACACTTCATACATCACACAAAAAGACAGGGCTGTGCGCTGCAGACATGACACAATTATCCGCGGAAACACCTGAAGCATGTTTAAAGCATGCTTGCTTTATACATATGTGTGTTTCGAACATAGTTTGCAGGCTGTATTTTGTATTTTATTTAACATATCTCAAGTCACCTGGTTAGGGCATTATATGAGCAGGGATGCAAAATTTGATGATACAAAACACAACATACAAAAACGCACTTATTACACGCAAAAAAAAGAATCGTATCAATCTATTTTTTTTAACAATAGCAATATTGATAATTACAATACACTGAAATTCACATGCACATATGCCTCATCTTTGAGTACCGTAAAGTAATAATTCACACCATGTTTTGAATTTTGTTTTATCCGTAATTTCCACAATATTATGGGGCAGAGAGTTCCACTCTGAAATAGGTAAGCTGCAATGGGGAGTTGAGAAATTGGTTAGTACGATTATTTTGTAAGCGAATTTTATAAAGATGGTCGTTTTCAGAAGAAAAGAAAAGATACAAGAAGGGGGAAATACTGACTCCTTTTCGATGGAAACATCAAAATAGTAAATGTTGCGAATGAACGCGAGACAGGAAACCCTACGTCTAGCGTCCAATGAAGGCGAATTCGCTCTATGTTTCAGGTCTGTTACGCTTGTAGATGGTGAATGGTCTTTAAATATAAAACGTGCTCCCTTGTATTGAATTATTTAGATTTGATTAATCAGATAATCTTGATAAGGAGCCCATATGATACCAGCAAACTCAAGCCGAGACCTGACGAATGATTTGAAAGCTAGAAGATGTGTCTATAGATGCTAAAACAATTTTTGTCTAATGAACCAAAATGACCGATTTGCGTTATTTACAATGTAATCAGTGTGTTGATGCCAGCCTAGGTTATCAGAAAAAATAACTCCCAGGTATTTATATTTCTCAACTTTTTCAAGGGGGGGTATTGATGTGATTGCAAAAGATTGTGTAATTGCAACAGAGTGTGGTTTTAGTGATTGATACAGTCATAAATTTGGTTTTGTTGATGTTAATACGCATTTGTCACTTACTACACCATGAATAGATAGTTTATGTCGTTTTGCGAGACCAGGGTGTCATTTATAGTTACTATTTTCGTGTATAAGACGCAGTCGTCTGCAAAAAGCCAAATCGAGGAACAAATGCCAACGGGAAGGTTATATATATATATATATATATATATATATATATATATATATATATATATATATATATATATATATATATATATATAAGAAGGTAGGTGGCCCACCACTGAGCCCTAAGGCACGCCAGACTTTGCATCCGTACTCGTTCACTAATCATCTCAAACTGCGAGAGATTGTTTTCTATTAGATTAAGACTCTCTGATCCAATGTATAATCGAGGGGTCTTTGTCCAGCAATTCAATTAGCTTTTGTAATAACCGTCCATAGGGCACGCAGTCGAAGGCATTTGAAAAGTCCAAAAGTACGGTGTTTGAGGAGAATAACTCAGAGGACGTGTTATTCTCCTCAAACACTGTAACTTAACCAGCACGCTCCATTTCCACGAGTCCAAAAGTAAAATGTCGGTCTGGTAAAACGAATGAACATTGTCGTAAAGATCTGGCACTAGTTCAAAAAGTTGGGTTTCGTACGATTTACCTTTCCTGAAGCCGTGTTGTCCTTAAAAGAGGATATCGTTATCCAGAAGAAAATTAATGACGTGGCTATAAATAAGATTTTCTAGAATTTTGCATGGGACACATCGTAAGCGATATCGGTCGGTAGTTATCTGAACATGAAGTGGCACCAGACTTGTGAACGGGAGTCAACTTCGCATGTTTCCGCTCCTTCGGCAAACTTTCTTCATCATCGAGGGATTGCTGGTATAATAGAGCTAGAACGTTGCTGGAGAAAGGTTCGGTGAGCTTCAACAGTTTAGTGGTAATACCGTCCATATCTCTCGTTATCTCTTCCAAGAAATTGTGGTTGAGGGTCTATGCACAAGAGGGAAAGACGAAACAATTCGTGAAAACCTCACTAAAAATTTATTAAAATTGTTTGCAGTTTCAAGGTTCGTATATGCTTTTCCTTCAGCATCTGTAAAGACATAGTTAGAATTCTTTGATTTCGGTGGGTTTATGCAATCCCAAAATATTTTGGGGTTTTACTTCAAGAGGCCGTTTAAGTCATCTTTATAAAATTACACTTAGCCTTCTTTATTTCAAAATGCGCATATCATTGAATGGGAACTATACAAATCACAGGACACGTTGTCGTTCTTTTCCACAGCCTTGTTATACAAGCTTTTTTAAAGGAAAATTATAGATTTTCCAAAACTACGGACGTTGGGGGTTGTTCAGTATCTTGATCCTTGGTACAAAGTTGTTGATCATAGAAATTGGTTGGTCTTTAAAGGCTACCAAATTTTCTTCGACAGACCGTAAGTGGCAAGACATATTGTAGTCACCAGAAAAAATTCTCATGGTTGTGCTAATTTCGGCTGCCTTAGCCTTGGAATAGTGTGCATTACTGTACACTGGTTACGGGGGTGCTGAATAACGATATCAGCTTCGATTAAAACCATTTTATGATCACTGATTTCCTCGAGAACATTCATGCGCTTAATGTTTTCAGGGATAGTCGTTCAAAATAAGTCTAGAATGGAGTGACCTTGAGTATAGCTCAAAAACAACCTGTTTGAGGCAGTGTGCTGAAAACATTCAAGAAGTCTGAACACTCAGAAGCATTTCTACGGTCAGGTAATAGTTCACAAGAGTTTTAGTCAATGTCTGGGTAATTAAAATCACCACTGAAAATTACAGGACATCCGGGGTAGCGAGAAGTAACATCATCAAGTCAAATACAAAGATCACGAGTAAAATCACACGTAGGTTGTGGCGGTCTGTGGCACACACCAATCAGGGCATAAATAAACGAGAATTTTACACAAACTCAGATAATTTCAATGTCGGTTCTTAAATCGACAGGAACAACGTGAAAGCACTTATTAACAGCGAGAAGTACGCCTCCGCCTCTGCTATGCTTTCAATCTTTCCGATAAATTTGATAATCTTTATGAAGCATAAGCTCACTCTTATGAATTTCACAGAAAAGCCATGTTTCCGATCCGAGTATGACGTGCGGGTTGCAAATATCAATTAATCACGAGAGTTCTTCTTGCTTCGAGAACAAAAGGCTCCTAAGATTAGCAACAAGAAAGGACACAGTTCGAAGTGAGCGTTCTTTTGCGCGATATGCTGTGTAGCACACTTCATAACTGGTCGTTTTCTGGAAAAAGCCGAAATACGTGAGCATCGCTATAAGGTTTACTATAAAATTAAAAAAAAAAAATGATGTACTAGCAGTGTAATCGCGGCTTAAAAGGCTGAAAACAGCGTTTTATAAAATAACGCGAACAAAAAGTGACACGTTTCTGGTCAAGAACGATATACATGAGACTCCAGATAAAACAATTGCCCAGAATTTTTTTATTTTAATTTCTTTTCAAATAATAATATTTTTGCACATATTTGATACGAAATCGCCGAGCATTGTTTCTACAGATCTGAAACAGCGAATGCGAGTTTGCTTCTTAGCATACGCTAGAAAGGAAAGTGAGTGAAGACGACTGACAGTAACGAACCCTTGGCGTGCTTTGTGTGGTTGCACAAAAGGCTCTTAAATCAAGAGCAGCAATCGACGTTGAAACTATAAATTCATAGGTTCACCTTTAAAGTATTTCCACCTACCAAAAAGTAAACATTTACCTCTGTCCAAAGGTAAACAGCACAAAGCGTACCAAAAAAATGGACATAGCTTGGTTTCCACACTGACCTTTAAAACTGCAAATGCAGTGCAGCAGTGCATTGCGATGTGAGCTTCGGCTGGTGGTCTTGGGGTGACGCAACAACTCTGCAGTGCCTGCGTTACATCTCGCTGGAACTGGTAACATGGACGCCTCTTGATTTCTGCCGAGGAAACAGGTCAGGGTGCGTAAAACAACCCAGACGATACAATATGAGCTAGTGGTCTGGACCTCCAAAGCTCAGAGAGCTATTCTCATTTAAATTATCGCGAAAGGTTCATTTTGAAGTATCGACATGCAGAGTCCTGACTATGCTTCGTTTCACCGCAGCGAAGGCTAGAAGCGCGAGCTCATAGCGTTGGCAGCTGCTCTTAAGTCACGAGAGCTTGTGCCGCCGAGATGTCCCCCAGAGCAAGGAGCTCGCGCTTGTAGCCTTTCCTGCGGTACATCATAAGGTGAAACAGAGTATAGTGGCACTACACCTCCATAGTTCATTTCATAGCGTATATCGCACGAAACGGTAATCAATTGTTAACATTTTCGTGTGAACCAGATAAACCTGAGTTGAAACTAGAACAGAAAAACGTAAAAGAGCGAATATGTTTAGCAGTAACTATTTCAACGTCCGTCGTTGAAATAATTTCAAAGCTTATTCCGCCTGTGTAAGAAACAAGCTTTGGTTCTACTCGACACCGACAATGTCAGCGCACGTGTACTCGACAGCTGGATGATTTTCTTAAAACAGCCTTCGGACATGACAGTGACCGTAAAAATGACAACGAGAACAGGATCGCGCGATGGTGCGCTTCCTTGGCGCTCTTGGGACAGGTGGCGTATTTCCAGCAGGCGCTCTCACGTAAATGCTGAAGGCTTGATCCCAGAAAAAAGACGAGCTGAATACCGCTTTATCCTGGTTGCACATAGCATGTAGATAAGTGCCGTGCATTATACGCAACATGAGAAGTTTCATGTTACGTATACTGCACCTTCATTTCCTTGCTAGCACTTTGAAATTCGATTGGCCGCATGAAAATCGAAACAAAGCCTGTTTTATAGTTATTACAATTACCGTAACGGAACCGTTAATTTTTCGGTTTGAGTAACCCCTGATGTAAGCTGATTCTTAACGGAAAGTAAATGGCCCATTAATGTGGCAGTAAAAAAAACCTCTTTCGGGCATATTTAAACAAGAGGTATGCATATAAGCATGATATCGTTCGCTCGCAGTCTGCATCTCTAAATTGTCCATGGCAGGCATATCAACAAAACATGCTTGACATTTGAAGACCACGCCCCTTTTTTAGTTGCTTTGTCGACATGTTTTTAGTGATGAACCGCTACATGATACAGGTCATACGTTTCCGGTTTTGAAAGTGGTCATCGCATAATAGTGAGTTCATTTCACTGCACTCGTGCCCACCCGTGCCCACTCGCAGCGTGGATCGAGTTAGTTCCGGCTGGCACTCCACGAGTGGCTGCACCTTCTGAGTTCGTTTCGGCGCCGGCACTCCACGCGTGCAGGGGATTTTCTGTTACCAATTGCGTCCCGCGAGAGACGGGACCGAACACGAGCTTGATTTGTGACTTTCTGCTATTTCATAAAGGGAGCAATCGACAATTCATAGCAAAGTGGTTAGGCGGGCTAGTTGGTTCACTTTAAGAAGTAATAGCGCCGAAAACACAGACAAGGACAAAGAAGTGGGCGAACACAAGGAGCATTGTGTTCGTTCACTTCTTTGTCCTTGTCTGTGTTTTCGGCGCTATTACGTTTTAAAGACAACCCATACTTTCGCATGAGTAGTTTTGTTGCAGTACAGTCACTGATATCTACCGATGAGTGAAATGGCTCGGGACCAACGCATCAGCGGCCACGAGGTCTCTCTCACGGGTGTACGGGTGAAAAGTTATCGCCAAAATATGGCCGATTGTGGACTTGCGAGATGACATTTGTCAAGAAAGCTTGCCCAGCAGAACCTGGGATGCGTCCAATTAGCGACCGAAAAAGCTAGATATGGTAATTTTAATCAAGACTGGAGTAAAATCACCGTGTTTAACATTTACCTACGTCAGTTACTTTGCACCCTAGTTTTTTTTGTTCTAGGAAGCTCTTGATCTCACCGCTCTCATTAGAAATAAAAAATGGCACAACTATATGCGACCAAGGATCGAAATCGAAGGTGCCGCGGAACGTATTGCTGGATATTCCAACGGACTAGTTTGAAACCGTATCCTCTCACTGGTTCACGCTTAGAACTGATCAAGCTTCTGCACGATTAGCATTAACGATGTTTTTTCCAGAGTAAACATATTATATTGTTATCAACTTGTGGTGTAAACATAAGTCGTCTGTAAATATCTCCACGACAATCGAGCTCTTTGAGTCATCGCAAATACGAACACTGCAGGGTGATTCCACGTCAGTTCGTGCAATGATGGTCCGGGTCATATTTTTGATATTTTCGTTAAAACTATATACGAAATCCATGTTCTTGGGAGGAACATTCAGCTATATATGAACGCCGTAACAATTTTTTTCGCTCAGATATAAAATAGAGAAGCTCGAGGCGTGGAAATTGAGAAGTTTTCACGATGCTACTTCGCACAGTCGTCATTTTCTCATCAAAGCTTTCACGTCACCATAACTTTTTAATACATTTTACAGAAGATATACAACACATACACAAAAAATTCGAAATATCAAGAAAATATTTTTATGCAAACAAAATTATCAAACATGGCATAAAAACGCGTTTTAGAGATATATGCACAATTTTTTTTGCAAATAAACCATCTTTCATAATACTTCACAAAACATTCAAAATGTGCGTCTTTAGATATTCTTTACGAATATATAAAGATAATATGCCCACCCTTAATTGTCTTCTGTTATTAACGCGGAAATGCAGCTGATTTCTCAAAATGTGACAAGATTGGGCGTCGATATTTAAAAAAAACTCCATCTTTTATTTTTTTTAAACTCCCCTTGGCACTTTGCAGTGACTTGAACTAACTTGTGATGGCAAAACATTGAGTAACGTATGACCTCGAAACGGGGAAAGCTACGACAAACCTTCACTCGGAGCGAGCCGACGTCTTCGTCATAGCGGCTTTGCCGCACAGCACCAAACATTTTGAGCGTTAGTTATGGCATGTATTTTATATTTTTTCAAATTCTTTTTTTCAAAAAGGGAGAGTATAACTGACGCGAAAAGGGACTTTCAGCTGGAATACCATTAATTAGCTTACAATTCACAAAAACAAAACGGCCCCACTCTGCAAATTCGTCCAACTATGCATACATAAGCTTAAAACTCTCAGTTGCGCAAGTGGCCATGTATACATCCGGCCTCTCGGCATATGATGACTTCCACGGATGAGATGCCTGGATTTCTCTCACAGGTTTTACGGTGGTCCACTCTGCTTGCTTCACCGCACGAAACTCTCGAACCCGTTCCGCAGACAGGTGGAGCATGCAGACATTTGTTACTTTTTCACGTAGCACTTCCACAAAGTCTTTAGCGGCGACAATCGTTGAGTTGAGCGAAGATCCCAAGTTGGTAAGCGTTTCGTGGTGTTTAAGAACACCACCTACTCCTTCACAAGCGCTTTCTCCGTGTCCAGTGACTGAAAAGATCCATCTTGCCGAAGAGTACGGCTTCCGAGACAATTCGTGCAATTGGAAGCGATTCTTGAAATGCGCCGCCGCTACGTCTGATACAAATAATTATTTCAGAAAAGACTGGGTAATGTTCATCAACATACTCTTCTATGGCCTCTATGACTAGAAGAGCGTGAGCTGTGTCATGTGTCGTGTCATCGCTGACAACGGCGAAGCTTTACGTGCCTGCATGCGTAGACGTAACCACACATGTGAAGAGAGACACTTAAGTTTTTTTCCAATGAAAACTCTGCACTTCGGTTGGGAAGATTACTGCCCAATTTTCTGCAAAATCGAAGTGGAACATCACTGCCTTGGTTGATAAGGCGGTTCTTGTGTCACGTATCAGGCTTCGTTGAAGGCCACGGATGTAAGAATGCCTCATATACTTTTCGCTCCATGACTCCGATTCCCGCAGGAAGGCGGAAGTGTCTATAACCTTTTTGACGAGTTCGCCGGCGTCCCCTAACGCGAAACAGATCTCTTCGTCTTCGTCAAGATGGAGCGACTGCAGCGAGATGCTCTGTATTTTTGAGCACTTTTCGCAACGGCGCAGGAAGCAATCGTTCTGTGGAGCGCTGCAGAGGTAGATGCGCTAGAGGTCGTCTTCAGTAAATGTCTTCTTTGAGGCATTTGTTATTGCCGTTAAAAGCAACTGAAAATTGACGCAATATATGCATGTGCACACCTCGTGCTCGGGACTTTTTTTTACCCATTTTGGTCGTAGGGAATAAAATTTGGAGATGCCTAGTTCTCGATGGGGATGGTCCTTCCTAAACAGCTGGTAAGCTACCTTAATAGAGCGGGTCATAAACCTTTTTACGACTTTGGTCTTGTTGTCGCTGATCATGGCTTTGACGACGTCCTTTTTGTTGGGGCTTTGAACAGAGCATGCGAGGTCGTCGCGTGTGTAGTACTCAAGTGCAACCCTCACGTCTTCGGCATTCGCCTTTTTCCCCATGTAGGGATCAGGGGTTGCCCATACACCACCTTTACGCTTCAGTTTTCTTGTTTGATCAATCATGTTGGCAGTCGCTTCCGGCACCAGACGCAATATTTCTTTCTTCAAGATGCTTGGTGGCAGAAGCGTGTACAATCGCTTGCGTTCCTGGTGGGAACTGCATGCCTTCAGCGCTTCGCGGAACGCGTCAAACCACTCCGTGCAGTGCTCACAACTGTCTTCGCCGGTTTTCGCGTCATAAACGCTTGACAGCTTTCTTCTAATCAAGAACTCATTTGAGCTTGTTTTTTCTTCAAATACGCTTCGCGCCTTTTTTTTAATGGTTTTACGTGGTTTCAATGGGGTTACCGACGGACTAGCAGCACACAAGTCTTGACTCACTTCAGCCAGAATTTCATCAGAGTCCCGGAAAGAAGAGTTTGATGTACTCACGTTGTGAGGAGAAGCAATCTCATTCTTGAGGTATTTGTAGCAATGCTGGCATGAAAGGTCAGATTCGTTCACTGTTCGTGGAGCCAGTAGCTTTTCCAACCGCACTTTGTTGAGTGCGGTTGGAAAAGCCGGATGTATACATGGCCACTTGCGCAACTGTGAGTTTTAAGCTTATGTATGCATAGTTAGCGAATTTGCAGAGTGGGGCCGTTTTGTTTTTGTGAATTGTAAGCTAATTAATGGTATTCCAGCTCAAAGTCCCTTTTCGCGTCAGTTATACTCACCCCTTTTGAAAAAATGAATTTGAAAAATATAAAATACATGCCATAACTAACGCTCAAAATGTTTGGTGTTGTGCGGCAAAGCCGCTATGACGAAGACGTCGGCTCGCTCCAAATGAAGGTTTGTCGTAGCTTTTCCCGTTCGGAGGTCATATGTTACTCAATGTTGTGCCATCACAGGTTAGTTCAAGTCACTGCAAAGTGCCAAGAGGAGTTTAAAAAAAATAAAAGATGGAGTTTTTTTAAATATCGACGCCCAATCTTGCCACATTTGGAAAAATCAGCTGCATTTCCGCGTTAATAACAAAAAGACAATTAAGGCTGGGCATATATATTTTTACATATTCGTAAAGAATATTTAAGGACGCGCATTTTGATATGTTTTGTGAAGTATTATGAAAGATGCTTTATTTGCAAAAAAATTGTGAATATGTCTCTAAAACGCGTTTTTATGCCATGTTTGATTTTTTTGTTTGCATAGAAATATTTTATTGATATTTTTAATTTTTTGTGTATGTGTTGTATATATTTTGTAAAATGTATTAAAAACGTTATGGTGACGTGAAAGCTTCGATGAGGAAATGACGACTGTGCAAAGTAGCATCGTGAAATCTTCAATTTCCACGCCTCGAGCTTTTCTATTTTATATCTTAGCGAAACAAAATGTTACGGCGTTCATATATAGCTGAATGGTCCTCCCAAGAACATGGCTTTCATATATATTTTTAACAAAAAGATCTAAATTATGACCCGGACCATCATTGCATGAACTGACGTGGAGTCACCCTGCAGCGACCGCGCTGTTTCGCGTTCTCGCCTATCATGTCGAACAGCAGGGCGCTATTTTCGGTTTGAGGTCGGCACTCTTGCTACAACCATCCCCAGAAATTTGTGCCATCGTATGATTGCGTCTTCTCTTAGCTGGTTACGGAAGCGCTCCCATAGAAGCCCATGTATTTGACATACAAATGGGATCATTACACCGAAACGTTACGCTGTGAAGAATTTGCCATGCTATTACTCTATTTTATCATATACCGCTATTCTTGTGCCAAACTTTCAAGATGATGACGTGTAAACGGCAGGTTCCTCAGTCGAATAAACTTCTTTATGTTTCGCCCCTACGGATAGTATCCAAGTTAATCAAAGTGTACAGTTTATTCTTGAATATAAAAAACTCGTCATGATTGTAAAAAATAAGTAGTCCCTCCTCAATATTATGACACACTTTGTAGTGTCTAAGATATACATTACATCTATAGAAAAATATATTTCGGAGGCACCTCACGCAATCCTTTTTTAAGAAACAGCGAAGTTCAAATGAGCACAATTTAAAAACAAATACAACGAAGTACAAGATTTGCCATACAAATACAGTAAACCAAAAGAATCGATAATGTGCTGGGTACATGTTGATTTTTCTCAGTTATTTTCAAGGGTTCCTGAGACTTTTTAAAAAAATTTATTTAAAGAATACTACAGCTCACGTACCTGCGAGCCATAGCAGGGATGGTTACAAAAACCGTGACATATTGCCCTCAAGAACACTTACTCGTCGCAGAAGTAATTGCCTCAACAAAAAAGTCCACTGACGGAAGGGTTACAACTTCGTTTGGTAAAGAGTTCCATTCGCCAAATAAGGTGGATTCGTTGCTGTTTAGACGTTTGCGATCATGTCCAGTATTTTGCTACAGACATAAACAAACTAGCAAGCAAAAACAGCTGTTTTATATTGCTATAATATAATATTATAAAAACATATTTTCAAAATATTCTTGCTAAATTATTCATTGTTATGTGATCATAACAAAGGGATTTGTATTGGAAGGAGTTGGCAGCACTTCGGTGAGTACCCAATTTTATGAGAGGATGATTGTTCTTGTGAACTTAACATTCAGACGTCAAAAAAGTATTATTCAAAATCTTACTAAATGTTTACATTAAATTAATTATCCCAATCGCCCTGAACACAAACAAACAAACAAGAAAATGCGGGAAAACAGCGTATTGAAATATTAAACTTGATATCACATTCCACGAAGAGGGCGCAAGCCCAAGATTTTCAAATAGCACTGGCATGTAGTCGGCGGCCTTAAATTTTGCATTTCGTCGTCAGTTGAGAACTCAGTCGATCTCAAAACGTCCGCGGACAAGGCGCGGGTTCTTGAATTTCAAATGATTAACGAATGCCTGAAAACGGTCGTACCATGTCCACTTCGAGACAAGTTTTCTCAAAGATGGCTCATTTTAGAGGATTTTCCATAGCAGCAGCTTGTAGTCGAGGGCCCTGAAGTTGGTATTTTGTCATTAGTTAAGAACTCTGCCGACCTCAAAGAGTTCCTGTATGAGGCGCGGGTGCTCGAACGTGAAATGATGAACGAATGCCAGGAAATAGTCGAGCCATGTACATTTCGAAAAAAATTTACTCAAAAAATGGCCCATTAAAAAAAAAAAAATCCATAGCAGCTGTTTACAGATGAGGGTCCTAACTTTTGTATTTCTTAACCAGTTAAGCTTTCGGTCGAACACAAAAGTTCCTGGATGAGGCGCGGGCGCCAGAATTTCAAGGAATGAACAAATGCTTCGAAACGGTCAAACTATGCCCACTTTGGAACCGGTTTTCTCAAAAAGAACTCATTTTGAAGATTTTGCCATTGTACCAGAACGTGCTCGAGGGCTTCATGATACAAATTTAATATTGTAGTGCATTCGGACGTGGTCTAAATGCCGCATAATCGATAATTTTTATACTTCGTTTCAAGTAGGTACAGACGCAGCCGACGCTACGAGCTAATTGGACCAATCAAGCAGCATCAAAAGCGCAAGTCACTGTGCCTTTTCTGTTTATGATTGGTTCAGCGATGATAGAACACGTACAGAAACATAACGAACACCCTGATGGTTCCATTTTAACGCTGTCTGACTGGTCCCATCAGCTCGTAGCTGGCAAGCAGCACATGCCGAAATAAACACGTAAATAATGTTTTGATATTAAATTGGCATCAGTGCATTAGCCATAGCTGCTTAGAAAGCACGCGTTTTGCACAAAAACGATCAAAATGATCAAATAGTCAAATACTATAATGCCGACGGCGTATCGCCGCGAGAATTATGGAAGTATCTTTGAGCATTTGGCATTATATCGTGTTTCATATTTAGTGTACAACCCTGTCAAAGCTGCTGGTGCGAGCATCGGTTTTGATCTCGTTGATCTCGCAGGTAATTTGCACGCGTTCTCGCGCAAACAAGGCCGTAGATTAAGCCACGCACTCGCGCCTGTAGCTGTCACAACGTTGTATACTAAGTATGAAACGGATGATAATTATGTAATTTTTTAATAACCAAAAGAGCCATTACTCGTCAACGATATCAGTTGTCTTCTGAGATGTTTCTCTTTCTTGTTTCTTCTTGTTTCCCTTTTAGTTATTAAAACGATCGCATGTAATACCTTTTTGTTTTTAATTATTTCTGCTTCTTTTTACTGCTTTTTCTGTTGTTCTTTTGCCAGAATTAATCACTGACACTTTATCGAATTTCAAATTTGGTTAGCCATCTTGTTCGCTATTTAGTCTCACAGTGATGGCGAACCTACACAGAATTCCGCGTCGGTTACATGGAGAACGCCGTGGTATCTATAGAGAAACAATGCCTTATTGCGGTATTCTAGCGATCAAGTGAAACGACCAGAATAAAAGGAAACAACAAACAAAGATTTATAAAATCACGCATAATCGCTGGCACAACTTTCTACGGCAATTCAGAAGAAATGATGAGCGCCCGTGCATGGCTTTCATAGGAATTTAATCTGAGCAAGCACACGGGCTCTTATTCGCATCAGGATTAGAGTGCCTTAATCAGGATTCGGTCGGCACGGCGCATGTGGCGAAAAGCAGCACTACCCCTTGTTTTACACTTACTTGGAGCAAAACGAATGCTACGCACGCGAGGCCGAAGCCACGAGAGGCGTCAATGCAGCGCTCGTGCACTGAAATCAACTGCTAAGAGCTTGTGTTCTGTACCCTTGCCCGTGCTCTGTGCCGTTAGTAGATGCTTTGACTACACCTGCATTGTGGACAAAGGGAATCACCGCGCACCTCATAAAGACCCATGGATAAACAAGGGCACGCTTCCCCTAAATTCATTCTGGGTCTTGAGGCGAATAGAACTGTAACAAAAAGTTCTAAAGGTCTTATTTAAACAAAAGAGGATATGGAATTAAAAGAAGGTACTAAGTACGGAAAGCGACACAAGTATGAGCGCGAACAAGCGATTGCCGATATTTTTTTTCTTTGTTGCGCAGCTGAACGGCTGTGATTACAACTACTAGTGTAGTGAAACGTGTCTATGAGTATGGGAGTATACAATCGTTACTCGCCTGTAAGAAACAGTGCTAGCGGACCTCGACGTCCGATTTGCGCTAAGTGTGTCGTGCAGTGTCCAAGGTTTCGCTACTTTATAAGTAATCGTAAAGCACACCTAAATTCGTACTGATCCTAGTTTTTCAATGCCAACTGAATTTCGGCAAAAAAAAAAAAAAACTTGGAAGACCCTTAAACTTTGTTTTTAAGACTGGAACGCGATAGCGTCATCGGACCCCGTTCGCATCGCCTTCTCATTCGCCGTGCAAGCGTGCCTTGCGTGGCCCAGTCAGTAGCGTGTCTGCCTCGCAACGGAATGTTCGTGGGTTCAAATGTGCCTAAAATTCTTCAAATTCTTATTGAAGGCAAATGAATTACTTTATAAAGTAAAATCATTTGAGACATGCGGCGACCTTTAATTCGCCTTACATGTCGTGTTTGTTGATCACTTTCATTCCACGCGTGATTTCACGTCTCACGTGAGCGTTGTTTGAAATTCCCGCGCGAGGTTATTTGGCTGCGAGGTCATGACCCTATCGACCAATCAGGATTTTCGCTCACGCCACCGACGCGGGCTATTTTGCGACACGAGCTCCTTAAGGTGCAACCCCACCGTGCATGACGTTTTGGTGCTTTTTTTGATGGCTTATAACTTTCTTTCTATGTATC